>JANZXR010000002.1:36245938-36266389 GCA_027575705.1 Erythroxylum echinodendron
TACAAGTTAGCAACTATCTTCTCTGCCTTCATTATCACTAGCGCTCCACGAACTATCTTCATAATTCCCCTTTCACACTCCATCTTACAACCGAGGTCGTCCAATTGTCCCAACGACAATAGATTCTTCCGAATTCCCTCAACATGTCGTACCTGTTGAATGGTACGAACAGTTCCATCGTACATCTTCATTTTGATGGATCCAATTCCAACAACATTCATGACTTGATCACTGCAGCTGTATACAACACCTCCTGAGACTGGTTCATACTGATAGAACCATTCTTTACGAGAGGTCATGTGATAGGTTGCACCAGAATCAACCAACCACATATCCTGCGTCATCCTCTTGCCATCATGTGTTATTGCTGCTTCACAAGTCAAAGCATTATCAATGTCTGATCTGCTTGCAACATTTCCTTGAGGGTCAGCAACTCTTCCCTGAGGCCCAGAACTTTGTTTCAAGTTCCAACAATCTTTCTTGTAGTGACCTTTCTTGCCACAATTGTGGCACTTGAAATTTTTCTTACTCCGAGATTTCGATCTACCGTGTTGTTGACTCCCACTAGAACCACGTTCCATCGATCTGCCTCTCAATACCACCAATGCCTCTACTTGCTGTGAAGTTCCCTCCTTATTCTTGCGCCGCTTTTCCTCATCAATGATCGCAGCTACAATATTGTCGAAGATCAAGCTTTCCACAGGCAAGTTGGCTGTCAAGTTGATAATGAGTTGATCATATGAATCCGGTAAACTCTGAAGTAGAATTTCTGCTCGTTCACTAGTCCCTATCACACAACCCATGTTATTAAGTTGTGAAAATAGAGAATTCAGTGTATTGACGTGCTCAGTCACTGTCGAAGATTCTGACATCCTCAAAGTGTACAACTTCCTCTTGAGAAATATTCTGTTGTGTAGGGACTTTGCCTCGTATATACTTGTAAGATAATCCCAAATTTCTTTGGCCGTCTTCTTCTCCTCTATACTGGACAATATCTCATCTGCCAATCCGAGATGTAAATTTGCCGTTGCATTTGCATCCATTTCTTCCCATTTTTCATCGGTGATATTCTCTGGCCTTTTGACGATTGCTGAGAGGCATTTATCTTTCACCAAAATAGCCCTCATTCTCATCTTCCAAATTGAGAAATTTCCACCGTTGAATTTGTCCACCTTATATTCCCCTTTCATTTCTGACATTCTGCTGAAAAACTCAGCCCACTATTTCACGACGTGAATAGTAACCTCGTGGGCCCCACACGTAACCTCGTGGGCCCCACACGAAATGAGCCTCACAAATGATGTCACTAAACAATTTCGGAATATCCCGGGACAGTGGGTCCCACTAGGTATGAAAAACCGAAAGGTGGTCCCACAAGCACACCCGAGGGTAACTGCAAAATCTAATTTACTTTCTGATGTGAAGGGTCCACACTAAGTGGCAATCACAGAGCATACGGTAAATAGATTTAAACTTAACCCAAGCGTGGCTCTGATACCACTTGTTGGAAAGAAAGCACGGAAAGAACACAAAAATTTTACGTGAAAAACCCCAATAGGGTAAAAACTACGGAGAGAGAAGAATTTCACTATAACAAAATAGAGATTACAAATTTAACCCTCTAATTTGTTTAAGAGGATATGATTTTTGGTACATAAAATAAGGAGGAGAAGGCTTTCTTATATAGGCCCCTCTCCTCTCTCATTTTCTCATCCCACCGATGTGGGATGAGTGTCATGACAGGATTGACGGGAACTGGGAACTCACCGGCCACTACTCGCCCGTACTCGGTCATCATATCTGGGTTAAAAGGACAATCGTCTTGATCGTTTCTTGCAATGACCAAATTGGATTGACCAAGAATGTCACTTAGTTCTCATTATTTGTTTCTAACGCGAATTTTTAATTAACTTTTTCTTTAGCTTTTGACAAAACCACTACGACAAAGAGAGTCTTTTTTTTTTAACGTTTTCAACTTTATCTTCTATTAAGAAACCCATCTGCTGGAAAAGGTCAAAACCTCAAATTTAAAAAAAAACAATGAAAACGGAGTAGCTTATGCTACCTATGTTAACATTAAAATAAGTTCACCAACCTCTTGTAAAATTCTACCACGATTCAAATTTCAGTAGGCATTTACTAAATGCATTAAAAGTTTACTAATTTAAGAATATACACTGAAATTGGACGATTATTTGTGCATCTATTGAAAAGTATTAATGCAAAAAAGTGCAAAACACTTTGCGCGTAGACACAGCATCTAGAATGATAGGACGGAAAGTCAAAGAAAACAGCATTGCTGATGTAAGAAGCCCCAAGGATCCCAGTCGATTATGAACAGAAAAATGAAGTCGTTATTTGTTGGTTAGCAAAGTCAATTATGACTACAAGTTGTTCTAGCTTGATTTTGCCTTTATGTTATTTTGTCTTTTAGCACTGCATTATTTGACCCACTAGACCATTAATTCTTTAACATTATTGACGGTATTGTTAAGAAATTTGTTAAGATATTTAATTAATTATTTTGGGCATTATTTATAGTTATAGATATGATTTCATTATATTGGATAAGATAAATATTAATGAAATCCTACTTGAAATCAAATCCTAAAGAAGACACGATTTATTGGATATGCACCAAAACAATTTGAGATAGATATGCAGTTGATTCATTGGTTCTGTAACATCCTGTTTTTATACTAAAGGTTAAAAACTCAAATTTCTGTAAATGAGAAATAGCAATGAGAGATTAGAAAAATGCATTTTATACTCATGCATAATATTAGTATACACACAAGTGAATTTAATTGTCTTGCCCACATTTAAATGACTGTATATACATTCATTTGATATTTTTTGGGTATAATTGATATTTAATGTGATTATAATGTGAATTGGAGATTATGTGTTTTAAATATTGAATTGGTGTGTATAAGTATTGATTTAGAATTTTTGGTGAAATTTAAGAAAATTTATGAAATTATGAGTAATTTTGGACTAAGAAAAATACCAAATGGCAAAATAATCAACAAATAGTAGTAGAAATAAGTGATGGATGATGGAAATAATTGGAAAATGACATTAGGAATTGTTGATAATCTACCTTAAAAATTGGGAGACAATTGGAGTAGAAATCGGAGTTAAATGAATTAGTTAAATAAGAAGACCAAGTGAAACCTATAGAAATTGGACATGTAGCAAGTGACAAGTGACAAGTGTCAAGTGTCACTTGTCAAACCATGTCTTGATTCACGATGTTGCTCCCAAGTGAAAGATCACCTTTATTTTTACTTGTCTTTCACTTTATACATTACTCTCATCTTTGTTAATGTCCATCTTCTTTAATCTTCTTCTCCTTCACGATTTTTTTTCATCAATCTCCATTAACGTTGAACCTAGCTCTCACCTTTTACTTGCTAGTCTCATTTTTTGTTGTCTTCTTCTTTGCCACTAAAGACCTAACCCTACCATCTTTGGAAAGATGTTGATAAGGTGTTGAGAAACTAGGGTTAAGAGTGATTTGAAGACATTGAAGCTAAACAAGTAAGTATAAAGTATTACTCTTCATGTTTTGTTGAATAAAACAAGTTTTGATGATAGTTAGAGGTTAAATGTTCATAAAGTGGTGAGGTATATACGTGAAAATAATGAGTGCCGAAATGAGCACCTAAATGTCTTGCTTTTGCATATAAGATGATTAACCTTTCATAGTTGGTTGTAGAGAAGATTTCGAGATAATAAGATCATTAAAAAAATGGTGTAGAAAGAAGTGCATAAATTATGATTTGTAATTAGATGTCTATGTTCTGTTTTCTTGGTACGTTACATGTATCTCTTTGATTGTTTTAAAGATGAACCAACATGAGTTTAGAGCTAATAAGAAGGAGTACTATGGTGTCTTCAAATGAGATGAATTAAGGTAATAGTTAGAAATGAATTGAAGGTGAAAAATGAAGTTAAACAGGTGCAGAAAATTTATGATGAAAGTGTATAGGAATATGTTCTGTTTTTGGTGTTTATGATCAATCATGGATTTTTATTTGTGTGTGGATGATATTAAACTGAAATGGAGCTGCGAATGAAGGGGAAATGGTGATGAATTAAGCTAGAAAGTTAGACTAAGCATATAAGGTGTTGGATATAACTTGGAAGATTTGGAAGAGCTGAAAAATTAGAAAAAATAGTTAGGATTCTTCTGATGGAGGCATCCCTTCCCACGATCGTGGGAATGCTTAACGAGGGTAGAAACTCTATGCCAACAAATCCCACGATCGTGGGAAGTTGTCCACAATCATAGGAAGTGGTTAAATATCAAACACACTTCTTTTATGTGTAAGTCGATGTAGCAATTGGTTGGGTACTTTCTTCTGATGCTTTTAGGCTTGAATAAAGCTTGAATTAAGCCTAGAATGATGCTTGAATAAGTGATAAAATGAGTCTTATGTTTAAGATGATAAATGAGGTGATTAAAGTGAGTAAAGTGTATTAGATATTAAAGAACGATTGAAAGGTGTTGTTAATTGATGATGAGATGTGTAATAAGGAAATACCCCCGGGATTTTTCATTGAACATGCATTATACATGACGCATATATATGTGTATGTGATTGAGTATTCATATGAATGTGCAAAGTAGTAATGTGTAAATATGTATGTTTGCATGATATAGAGGAGCAATTAGAGCGACTGCATCTAGTCATTGCCGGAACATCGAGGCAATAAGCTATCTAGAGCAAACTGTGAGTAACCTAAGATGGTACCACCTTGATTATTTGTTTGTTTAAACTCTGTGTTGAATTATTATGGGATTTGTATATTCTGATTCTAGACATTGAATGTCCCAGGCGTTTGATGCATGAATAACATATTGGAAGCGCTCATTGAATGTGAATTTGACTGAATAAGTGATTCTCAACCTAAATGTTGAATGCTGGACCAAGATCTGATGATAAATGTGAATGAGATTGTGATAGTGAATATGAATATGAATGTGTAAGACTGAGCACAATTGATTGACTGAATACATGTGATGCATTTCATTTCACGAATACATGACAACACAAAGGCTGTTGTGACCAGAGTGGCCAGTGAAAAAGAGCTTAAAGCTCATAACATGGTAAGAGCCTCTGGCTCACTGTGTAAAATGAGCCATGTATCTCTAATGGATAAGGGACAGTTGTAATGAGTTCGATATCTACAACGAATACGTGACAGTGAAAAAGGCACTCAGTTACAAGAAAGTAATAAATCAATGTGAGTCTCATGAACTTTGCATATACACATGATATGTATAATTTGAATGATTGCAATGTATTGTTGAATTGAGTTGAATGAAAAATGTGAAAACTTATGTACAGAGTATTTTGTGATGCTATATGTTGATAAATGAAATGATGTGAATGATGTGATTATATGAATTGATGTGTTATGTGATATAGGTGAACCATCGAGGATGGTTAACTCACTGAGTTCGCAAAATTCAAAAAAATTGCAACATTGACTTTTCAAATTCGAGAGAGACGACATAGCTTCTAAGACAATTTAGAAGAGATCTAGTACTACCTTTGGATAGAAGACTTGACTCAAAGGTCAGTCAGCTAGGACTAAAGGAATTAAATAAACTTTTTGTATAATTCCTCATTTATTAGCATGTTTTGTAGACAGAGCTGTAGACTCTGATAGGTCGTTGATATTGTATATACATGGATGTTTTATGTAATGCTACATTGTATATCATGGTTCATAAAATGAGATGAGAAATTTGGGTTTAGACATTGTGATAAGTATGTTTTAATTTATGATACCATGAGTTAGGTGAAAGTGATATAGTTAGTGTGCCGCTTTCGTTAGGCATGTGCTCAAATATCTGATGGACGTACGGGCACAAATGTTTAATGGGAGTGAGTTGCTACAAGTTCTTTTTGTGCTATCTTTGGCAGCTGTGTGTCCACTAATCCATCGTTTTTGTGAGGGAAAATGAGCAGAAATTTTGTTAAGTGTGCAGCTTGATTTTAAAGGTGCTATACGTGGCCTTTTGAGTGATAATTTTGAAAGATTCACAGCAGAATTTTTTACGACAACCTCCGACAAATTTGGTTGATGAAGTTTTACATATAGAAGAGTGTTTTTATATCAAGTGTTTCTTTGAGTTATGTTATTATTGTTTAAATCACTTAAGATTATATTTTCATATTCGTTATCTTTCATTGTTGCAAAAATCCTGTATTGAGATTAGCACGAGGTTATCATGCTATTGTGAGTGAAATACTATTATGGGATGTGAGTAAGAGTGAATAGTGTCAAGGGATAAGTGGTGTCTGCTCAGTAAAACCTTGGGTAAAACTATTGTATCATGGTCAAAGTTAATTAAGCTGGGTGAAAGCCTTGCAGATATAGGCTGAATGTGCTGAACTGTGTTATCAAATTTTAGTTGTTTATTTATTTGTTGCATGTTTAATTTTTCTTTGCGTTTTAATTCTAGAAAATTAATAGTTATTAACACAGTTGCTTTTCATTAAGCAACCGACAGAAACAGTACAAAGCAACTGAGGTAGAACACATTTATTGCAGAATTGAAACCTTCGAGTTTTTTGGGTACAACTAATTCGCTAAAGTTAAGTAATTTAACGACCTTTTATTTTTAAGTTATAAATTGAGTTACACAATAAGAGTGATTTACTTTTTTGAAAAAGAACTATATCATTCCATTCAATTAAGGATTTAAGTTAAAGAATTCTAATTTTAAAGATTATATAAAGAAAAAGTCAACTCTTAAATTATTTTCTAACCTAAGTTCAACTTATTTAAATAAATTGTTAATTAAATTACATTAAAATATAAAAAATGCAATTAAAGATAATATAAAATAATTGCATATATATATTTTAAATTAAATTGTTAAATTTACTTTTAAACTACAATTTATGTATTTATGTAAAACAAAATTATTTGTCATTCAAATTAAGTTTCACATGCATGTATATACTTTTTGATATTTGATTTTGACCTTTAATACTAGTTATTAATTAAATATTTTTTACCAAGTGCAAATCAGAAACATGTTTTGGCTCTGTTTTGGTTTGTTGCATGCTCTTTGATCTAAGTTTACTTTTAACTTTATGAAAAATTTCTTAAAAATTTGTAAAGGAAAGACTTAAAAGTTCCTTTTTTTAAAAAAATTAAAACTGATTAATGATAAAATAAAGAGGAGTACAAAGTTGGGAGACTCATAGCACTCTCTTACACCAAGAAAATATCACCATATAAAAGACAATGTTCTTAACTACTAAATAGCCAAAACAATTAAACAAAAAACGACAGTGTTCCAAAGTTGTAAACTCTATTATCCCCATCGTTGAGTAAAAGGGGTAAAGAAATTCCCAAAATCCAAACAACTCTCCTTTTGCGTTACCCGATTAGGGTTGGAAGGATCTAGCGATCATCACCATCTTGAAGGACACCGAGTAGTGAGTTTTAAAAGAGAATTCAGATCAGGAAATTAGATAAATCCTTCATAAACCAAGTTTCTCTTCTTTATATTTCACACTAGAAATTGTTCGAAGCAAGGTGAATGAGGCTTATTACTTATTAACCCGTATAAGGGAGGCTTTCAAGTAGCCCCTAATTTTGATTTTCTTGTGGTTCATAATGACGTCTGCATTTCTTTAGTTGCACTGTTCACATAATCTTTTAATACTTATGTGTTCTTTTCATATATAGAGAGAGATGGTCAGATCATAAATTGTTTTGAAATTATTTATTAAATATGTAATTATAGAGTTGTATTTTTTTAGAAAATGAATAAGGTATTGTTTTTACTATAGCTGAACTGTCACAAAATATACAAAATATAAAGATAGACTAGTTATACATCTTGTCCGTCTGATATTGATGGAAAAACAAACAAGGAGCAAAGTTCTAACTATATATCACATGACTGATGAATTATCAACCAGCTTCAAATGTTCCATCTAGTTCACAAGCAAGGGATAATAAAGTGTTCAGCTTTTCTGGCCAAGATAGTAGCACGAATCCAATTTACTAGTTTGTCCACTAGATTATATGTATCTTCTTCAGCTAGGTTGTGCACTCTCCGATTCCTTTCTTCCCAAATCATATAGATAGTGGAGACAAACGCAACTTTGAGGAGTGCAGTATTTTCATTACGAGGTTTTGATATCAACTATGTCAACGTACTCTCCCATTCATATTGATGGTTTATCACTCCCACCATATATTGGATCCTACTCCATATGGGTTTGGAATAAACACAATTGAAGAAGAGATTATTTCTGTCCTCATCTATGTTTTGTCAAAGTACACAACAAATATTTGAAGTATTAAACCACTGATGTTTAGTCCATAGCCTATTCTTAATGGCCAACCAGGTAATAAAGGATGCTTTGGGATTCATTGTGTCTTCCATATTAGATGATACCAAGGGACCGACGTAGTGTCATTTCTGAATATGCGATGGTAGGATACAATAGAGAACGAACCACTCCAATTCAGTACCCAGCCTATTAAATCATCTAAAGTTATGTCTCCTAGTTGAGAAAAAAGATTCTGTAGAGAGGAAAATCCCCTGAAATTGTCCCTCTATGCCCCATCGATAATAAGATCTGAGACTCTTACTTTCAACAGCAGATGATTTCACAGGTGGGCATAAATTGAGTTGTTTACAAGAGGGCTAATCTATAGCCAATTATCAAACCACACCCAGGGGCTTCCCCCTCTGTTAATTCTATGTTTAATATAAGGTTATAGCTAGTTCCTCATCTTTAAACCTTATTGAAGAACCAGGAGAAATGGGCAGAGGCATCAAGTTGCCAAAGGTTACGGTTTTCAAGGTGAACTTGATGGACCATTTAGTCCATAGAGCTTCTTTATCTGAAACTAGTCTCCACAACTTTTTGCTAAGTAATACCTTTTGCATTGAAACTGACGATTGGATACTTAGGCCTTCTTGTATCTTTGAAAGAGTGATGTCGCACAACTTAACTTTGACATTTCTCCCTGATTTATATATTCAAGACTACAGAAATGCTTTAAGTAGATGATCAATTTCCTTGATAATCTTGCGAGGCAGAATCGTATGAGCTAACCAATAAGTTTGGAGGCTAATTAATACTGATATAATTATAGTTATTCTCCCTGCATAGGAAAGAAATCGGTTTGGCCGAGAGAGTACTTTTCCTTTTATCTTGTTAAAAATTGAAATACAATAAGCAAACTTTAATTTGGAAGGAGATATGGTCACCACTAAATATTTCATAGTAGGGGGTAGAGACTCAACCTTATAACTCTATTAAGTTCACTGGCATTATGCACATCAGCTAAAATAATTATACAACTTTTCTCCATATTTATCTGAAGACCAAACCACTTCGAGAAAATTGACAAAGAATGCATTAGCATATTCACAAAGGATAAATCCATGGCACAAAATAATATGAGATCTTCTGCAAAGATTAGATGCGTGAGTTGAAGACCATTACATTTCTGATGGTATCTGAAGTTACATTGGACGTTGTAAGCGATGGAAGGAGTCTAGACAAGCCCTTTATTCCCAAAGTAAAGTGTATGAGGGAAGAGGATCCCCTTTTCGGAGACCTTTATAGTTTTTGAATGGTTTGGTTGGTAAACAGTTGACCAAGACACTTAAGGAAGTGGTTTATATACATTCCATTAGCCAATCAACAAATGTAGATGTCATCTCCAAAATTTCTAGAAAGGTTTTGACGAAGCTCCAGTTGACCGTGTCAAATGCTTTGTAGAAAAACAATCTTCAATATACAACTCTTTATTTGATGCCCCAACGAGTAATTTTTCACCAATTATTATAGTAAGAGAATGTTATCCCCCATATTCCAACCAGGAAGAAATGCTCATTGTGTGACTTCAACTGTTTCCTTAAGTACCCCTTTTAATCTCTCCGTAAGTAATTTTGCTATTACTTTGTATATCGTGTTGCAACACAAAATCGGCCAAAAATCCCCTACATTCATCGGATGTTATCTCTTAAGCACTAGACAACTAAATGTACTATTCAATTATTACAACATTATGGAATTCCAAAGGAACTCCAACGTAACTTAAACAACTAATTGGACCACGATTTCCTAAGTCTGTTGAAAGAACCACGTTGTAAAACAGTTCAGGTTTGGGGCTTTGGAAGGGTGTAATTGAGATACTATTGATTGTATATTTTGTAATGAGAAGGGATAAATTAGTGTTCTATTACTTGCTTGTTTGATGGCTCCCGCTAGGATCCTCTTCATATTGTCCGACAATGTCTCAACCTCATCGGGTCCCATCAGTTGTGAGAAAATTTTTCTTGATAGCTCAAGCAGGGTCTCCTGGTCAGAGTGTATGTTTCCATTACTATCTTGCAGACTAATAATTTTGTTGACGATACGTCTTGCCAATATTGAAGAATGAAAGAATTTAGTGTTGGCATCACCTTCCCTCATCCAGTTCAGTTTTGCTTTATTCTTTTAAATGGACCGGTGTATCTCCAAAGCCTGTTGGTACTCCTTGAAGAACTTTCGTTCTAGTAACTTCCTATTTATATCATCCGGATGATTATAACACTCCTCTTGCGCATGCTGTACTCTATCACTGAGTATAGACAAATTTTGTTTAGTTCTGCAATTTTTTCATCAACTGGTAAGCATTATATCCCTGAATCTCCTATTGCCAGTAGCTATTAATGATGTCCTAAAATTGCCCTAGTTGAGTGGTTCCATTGAAAAAACAAAATGATGCTCCTCTTGTCCTTATCTAAACCTAGCAATGGATGAGTAAATTAGAGTAATCCGATGTCAGGTTTTCCCCAAAATGAACAAAGTATTAGGGAAAATTATTGAGGTAACCAAATTTAACCAAACACTGATCTAGCTTCTTACAAATGAAAATGAAACCTTGTTGGTTATTAGACCATGTTAGACTTCCATTTGAGCAGAGGTCTATCAGCTCCACCTCTCTGAGCAAGTTAGTGAGTTCTTTAGTGTCAACGATTGTATACTGTTTCCTTTGTATTAAGTATGCAATTAAAGTCTCCAGCCCCAATCTAAGGAGGGGAAGATAAATTGTTGATTCTTCTTAGACAACTTCACTGAGAATTATGTTAGAATGCAAGGTTGGTAGCATATATTAAAGTAAGGACAAAGCGTGGGAGCTGACCTCCAAATTTGCATGATAAATGAAAATGTTGGTCGCTCTGAATTTCCATCAGATATAAGTTATAGAAACAAATAATACGCCTGTCATGATTAGATATGCCCCTCTATTATGAACCTAAAAACTTCTAGGCATTAATAGTAGACAAGTCCTTTATTCAAGTTTTAAGCAATCCTACTAAAGTCAACTTCTTCTCCTTAATAAGGTCTCTAAGCACAGACCTTTTCATGAGGTCATTTAGGCCCATCATGTTCCATAATAACCCCCTTGTTTTTCATCTTTCCCTTTTTCCTAATAGCACTTTTTCTTACTGCAACAACTTGTGGGTGAATTGATTCCAATTTCTTTATATCTAAAGGTAATTACTTATTGATATTTGTGTCATGCTCTGATACTACAGTCGTAGTCTCCTCATTTATAGTAAGCTCCCTTATTTCCTCTAAAAGATCCATTTATGATCCGGGTTTTCCTATCCTTTGTAACCTTCAATTCAACACTACTGTTGGTTAACTTAATAGAATTATGGTTCACCCCACTATGAGTCACACTCTTTGGGCTTTTAGTCCTTCTATCAACAACCTCTACGTAAATACTTAGCTCCTCTTCCACATCTCCAGCTGGTTAAGCAGAAGTATCTATCATGTTTTGTTTTAAGTTTTTCTACGTAGACTGCTCCACATTATCCCCAATTTGAATGATCATCCCAGTAGGTTTCCACTTCTTGTTAGAGTTTGGTTTCCATGGGTAAGACAGCAGTACAGTCTTCATAACCATTTCTCCATTCTCCCTCATACTCATCATAGATAGGTTATCTGGTAGGTTGGTAGATTTAGGTATCTCAATACTTACTTTTTGATTGGTGGTTTGGTTGCGTGTAAGTGTTAATTATTAACCCTTCATAATCCACAAGTGCATGGTTCGTTAGTGCAGTATTAAAGGTGTAGATAATTGAATCCTAAAATCTAAAGCCAGAAACAAATATCAAAAATTCAAACTGAACGAAACTAAAATTAGAATTTAATTCAAATTAAGAATTAAACACGAAAATAGTAATTACTAATACACCCAAGAATCAACTAAAAGAATTTACCAACTGAGAGAAAGGGAATTTTACTTATCCTTAATGCTAACCTAACTTATTATGAATTATCATATTGTTGGTTATAGATTATCCTAGAGTTAATTACTTTCTCTCGAGTTATAACCATTAACCCTAAATCATAAACCCTAATCAAAATATTGAAGTTGCAATTTCTCAATTTATAACCTATCCAAAACTATAATTAGCTTTCAAGTTCTCTAATAAACTATCGGAAACCTATGCAAGATCTCTTTTGGCACAATTTCTCAATCTAATTCAATTCTTGTTTCTACTAAATCACCTAACTCTCGTTAGTCCAATTTAATCATTTTTCATTCGATTAACCCTCTCAGTTTATTATCAAATTATGCAATCATATAATCAATCCACAAAAAATCCAATAAACATATAAAGAATCATATTTTCATTAATTCAATAATAAAATTTTGAAGGTGAGTTTAGAACATCCTCAACATTCAAGATCCTATCATCACTGTTTAATCCAGTTTTATATAATAATAAAACTAAAAATAAATAAGAAATATAATTTAAATGGATGATGGGAGGTAGCGATGTCAGGAAACCTCCTGATCTAGGAAGTACGTCGAGTTAGCTTCTTCTCCTCTTCTCTCTTCCTTCTTCTCTTCCTCTATCTCTTGATGATTTCTCTTTAGGGTTTCTCATGGCGGCTGATGTAAAAGCTTCACTCTACCTCTTTTCTTCTTCTTTAAATATCCTCTAGTGTTTTGGGTAACCCTAGATTTTTTTCAAGGTCTGAAAGGTCCAACAAATCCCTCAAAACTTAACATTCTTAAGTATCTGCACATTTTCCAGAGCAGGCCACGATCGCGATCTTTTTGGACTTGCCACAATCGTGGTCTTTTTGGACTTACCACGATCGTAGGCCAATTCTAGTGCTTCTTTCAAGATCATGGAATGTAGGTCAAAATTGTTGGCCAACTCTAATGCTTCTGTCACGATCGTGGGTTATTTTTTTGTCCCCCATGTCTCCAAAACTTTTTCGTTCTTTGATGTTGACCCTAAAACACTAGCAAACAGATTAACTTACCTCAAAAACACAATATTTAAGCTCAAAGAATTGTCCTAACCTATAAAACACTTAAAACATAAATAATTAACTAACTAACACCATTCTAACCTAACCTAAACACATACTAAATGATTGAATTAATAACTAAACACATATCAAACTATGCCCGAAAATACAATACAATTTATACTTATCAACATCGCCATACTTAAACATTTTCTTTTCCTCAAGAAAACAAAATAAGAAAACAAAATAACAAATACATAAAATCATAAAACACACAATGTAGTAATGAGACAATGGCTTTAACTTCTGAAATAAATTTAACTTTAAACACAATCATTCGAGTTATTCCAAATCATTAACATGCAAAATCTACGTCTAGGAACTCTATATTAAATATACATATTTAATTAACACCCAAATGTTGAGTTATTCACCCTTTTCAATTGTATAAACACATTAATAATTATTTGGTCCTTCAAACTTTGTAACTACTCCTAAATACGTTTTCATAAAAAGTTAAGCTACTTACAAGTTCGGTAGGTTATTATTAGGAAATATTTTTTATTTACTTTTTTGTGAATATGGACTTAGTCTTTTACATGAAAGCAAACATTGGTGATGAATTTCGTTTCGATTACTTGACTGAGTCATGTTTTTATTACGCTGCTTGGTTGGAACGTCAATATAGCCTTTTAACACGAATGCATATATTTGTGATGCATGTCAATCCGTTTACTTGGCTACATCGCGTTCTCAACTGGCTACCAGCTATATTCATAGCTCAAAGGCCAATGGAATAGTTATTTATTTAAAAATTAGCAAACAATTTTTTTTATATTTAATTCCTACCTTGTTGCTTTAGCAACTTGTTTTCATGAAAAAATACTAGAAAAGCTACTTAGATGAAAGACCTAAAATTATGAATGAATGTGACAATTTAGAGGGTGACAAAATATCACTAAATCCTAATTAACTTGCATATTTAGACAAAGAACCCAGATTGCTAACTTTGGCAAGCTAATGACTCTTCACAACCTAATAGATTATGTTTAAAATTAAATCAACATTTTTCTAATCCATCAACACATTCACATAATTCATAATATGCAGCCTAACAAACTATCATATAATATACAAAATTCACACTAAAGCAAAGCACACAATCCTTCCTACACTTGAATAACATATTGTCCTCAAAGTGAGAAGGAAGATATAAACAAACACGAATGGTGAGAAGTAACATAAAATAGAATAAAACAAAAAAAAATTAAAGACTAAATTTAAAAGAAAAGGGTTAAAAACAACGCCTTACTAAGGTGGAGGCAGGGAAGGTGTTGAAGGTGGCAGTTAGACGTTTGAGCCTCGAAGTATCGATGAACATGACGTATATCTCGACTCTGACATCGTTGTGTGGCCATTTCCTTCATCCTTCTAAAGTTCTTTGTAAGTGTATCTGTAATTACCTTGGTGTTGGTGGAGATTGTATCGAGCACTTTCTTCTAGTCAAGTTCTTTTGTGTCTTCTTCCTCTTTGGACTCCTTACTAGTCAAGTCTCTTTTTGCCTGCTAAGGTGGCGTTGTGGTAGAACTCATATGACTAGCCCTAATCTTCAAATTAGTCTTTTGGCTAATGTCTTAGAGTTGCATGTTATAGGACTTTAGGATTTCAACACGCCACAAATGATAGTGAATTAAAAATTAAGGAGGTAGATAGTTAGGACATTACCATCCATGCCATAGTACTTAACAATGGAAAAAAACCAGTACCCCTATAGTACTCAACAATGGCAAAAAACAAGTACCCTATACCCAAATTGTTACTCCTCTTATGCAAAGTCACAACAATAGCATTCAGCACATGTGTGGATGTGCACACTAAGATGCTGTATGATAATTGTGCATTAGTGTGTGTTTTTGAAGTATTTGGCATTCGTTTCTTATATAATAGTTTATTATTGTTATATTTTAGGATTCATTTTATAAGTTTTGGTTTAGTTTGATCTTCATTGTGTTTATTTTATGTTTGATGTTAATTTAGGGTAAGAACTAATTATTTTGATGTAGGAATAGAGGTTTATTTAGCTAGAGACCAAAAGAAGAGAAGATAAAAGGAAGCATTCTGATGCCAGTCCCCATGATGGTGGGATGTGTAATCCACGAGCATATGCGGGGTTCACTTAATTTTTAGGTTTTTTGGATTATAAAAGAAAATAAACTCCTAAAGATGAAAACGATGTGTGTAGAAGAGCCTCCATGAGGGAAAAATCCAAATTTAGAGTCTTAAGGAAGGTAGAGATTCAAGGATCATCAATCACAATTGGGAAAATAGCACATCAACACTAGAATTTCCAGATTTTGGAAAAGAAGAGAAGGAGTTTTCTTTATTTAATTTTCTGTGATTTTTATCTCTTCTAGGAATTGTAAGATGGAATGTTTGAATGTTGGTGATGTTATAGACACCATGAGTGGCTAATTTATTTTTAGGGATTACTTTCAAACTATCTTGTTAAACTCGTATTTTATTGATTTGAATGAAAGATATCTTTAATGAATGTTGATTATATTCATATACGTTACAATAAATTGAGAGGTTGAGTTAGGTAATTTTTGTAGGATTGTACAATGAAAATTGGCAACCTATAAACTTACATTCATCACGTTAATTGATTAGTTGAAAGAGAAATCTTCTCTAATTTAATTGATCACCTATAGGATAACTTAATAACTAGTTAAATTGGTGGAGTGATTTGGTAGGTTGAGAGATCACTTAATCATCTTTATTTAATTTGATTAGGGATAATTAATTACACCTTGAGAGAGGGTAGTTAATGCATTAGAATCATGAATTCCAATTTTATGCATTTTGGTGTAATCATTTGTTCACTGTTAGTCATTTAATTTTAATTTACTTTTTTAGATTATTTCCATTAAACAATTTCATTTCTTAAACAAAGTTTAATCTGAACTAAGCAGTGCCTAAGCACAATCCTTGTAGGATTGATATTTGTTTTTTAACTACAAGTCACGACCCATATACTTGCAATTTTTAAGCGTAAAACTAGTAGACTATTTTGCAATCATCAAGTTTTTGGCGACGTTGTCGGGGATTATTTTTTTAGCATTTTTTAGTTTAGATTACTTTGATTTAAAAGTTTTTGATACTTTTCTTTATGTATTTGTGGGTTGTGCATGAACACAAAGAGCACGCAAAGATTGACTAAATTTAGTGAAGACGAGTTTCCCAATATTAAAAGACACGAAAGAGAGTTGAGGAGAACAAAGCGTCGAAATCTTACACAAAGAGAAATGGCTTAAGAAGGCAAGCAAGGAGGAGCTGAGAGGACACTAATGGACTTTATGAGGCTAGGATGCAGTCCTCAAGGAGTTGTAAGGCTGGTAGTTTAATCTAATAATTTTGAGATCAAGTTCGCAGCCCTCAACATATTGCAGAATAGTGTGCAATTCTATAGGCTATCTAGTGAAGATCTGAATGCCTACATTGCTAATTGTTTACAAATGTGAGACGCTTTCCGATTTAATGGAATGTCTGATGATGCAGTAAAGCTAAGATTATATTCTTTCATTTTGAAAGATTGAGTGATTCATTTTGAAAGATTGAGCGAAGCCGTGGTACAATTCTCTTAATTCCGGGTAGATCACTATTTAGGAACAGCTATCCCAAGCATTCCTCATGAGGTACTTTCTATTGACAAAGACGAAAAGGATCATAAAGAAGATCACAAATTTTCAACAGAATGATGGTGAATCTCTCTACGAAGCCTGGGAGAGATTTAAAGAATTACAGAGAAGTTATCCCCACCACAACCTTCCGACGGAATTCCTATTGCAGACGCTTTACAATGGTATGAATCCAAGCACGAGAGGAACCATAAATGTAGCCGCTCATTGATGAGAAAGACTATTGAAGCAGCTCATAACCTTTTGGAGGAGTTAGCAAGCAACAGCTGCATGTGGTCAAGCGAGAGGAGTAGACACGGGTAAAAGAAAAAAAAGGTATGATCCTTATTGACTCTATTACAGCTTTGCAGGCACAGGTCACAGCCCTTACGAAGCAATTGAACAACATTCAAAAATCATCCTTATTCACAGCTAGGGCAATGCAAGTACTATGTGAGCTATAGGGGCAAAGCAACCATGGCTTAGATGGTTGTTTTTTATTAGGAGCCGGTGGTCTAAAACAGGTAAGTTAATTAGGCCAATCGTAAATAGGTAATAACTCGTACTTAAATACTTATAATCTGGGGTGAAAAATCACTCGAATTTTTCTTAAAGCACTAACAATGCAGGTGGCCAAGTGAGGCTACAAGGACCTCCGGGATTTTAGCAAGATTGACTTAGATATATGGAGAGCAAAATAGACAAGATGATGAAGATTTTGGGTTCTAAACTGGCAGCTCAAGAAGAGAATTAGAAGAGGATGTTTACCAGTCAGGAGGAAAGTCAGAAGAGGATGGAAGCAAATTTTGACCAAATTGTGAAGGATCATGCCTCATCCATCCACAATTTGGAGGTTCAGCTAGGTCTTCCATCCAAATTTTTCTTAGAGCACTAATAATACAGGTGGCCAAGCGAGGCCATAAGGACCTCTAAGATTTTATCAAGATCGACTTGGATCTATGGAGAGCAAAATAGACAAAATGATGGAGGTGAGGTTTTGGGTTCCAAACTTCCAGCTCAAGAAGAGAATCAGAAAAAAATGTTTGTGAGTCAGGAGGAAATTTAGAAGAGGATGGAAGCAATGTTTGACCAAATTATGGGCAATTATGCCTCATCCATCCGAAATTTGGAGGTTTAGGTAGGTCAACTCACTAATGCTTTGTCTTCCATAAATGTAAGTAGTTTACTAAGCAATACCGAGGTCAATCCAAAGGAACGGATTATGGTTGTCACTTAGACACAGGAAAAGGAAAGTGAATATGAGAAGGAAGATGGAGACAAGAGAGAAGGACAAACAGTTTTGGAAGTCATTCCAAGTGAGCTCATAAGTGAGCCAATCAAGGAGCCTCAATTTGGAATTCCATATCCTATTTTTTGCTCAGCGGAAGTCAAGTTCAAGTAGAGTAATGAAGAATTTTAAGGAGGTTGATTCAAACTAGATTAAGGATATAACGAATCAACTAAAAACAAAGCTTACATTAAAGAAACTAGTCAAGAAAGAGGTGAAGGAGCACATAATAGGAGGAAATCTTAACATAGCACAATAGAAAGAAGACCCAAGGGATTTTTTCATTCCGTGCAGTATCAATGGAGTCAACATAGTTAGGGTATTTACAGATTTGGAAGCAAGTATCAACATGATGCCCTACACTTTTAGCCAGAAGTTAGGGTTAAGAAAGTTAGAGCTCACGAAGATATTAATGAAAACGACCGACAGATCAGTGCACCAAATGAAGGTGATTGTTTAGAACGTGCAAGTACAAATTGATAGATTCATCTTCCCTGCGGATTTGTACGTACTGGAGATTGGAGAAAATGCAGAAACTCCTATGGTCCTTAGACGACCATTCCCTGCTACTTCTCGCTCAATCATTGATGTTGATGGGGGAGAACTAACTTTGAGAGTAGGAATGGAGTAATTAACCTTCAAGGTTTCCAAGAAAGACTATTGTTCTTGTTTACCCCCAATGGATATCAAGGAACTTGAACCTCGAGAAGGATGGGAAGATACTGAGGATCCTGGGAATGCGTTCAGAAACAAAGTTCGCGTAGAAGAAGGAAATGGAAGGAAAACCACAAGGAAGGTGGAATCTATACTAGGGTAGCTCATGTGCAGAGTTTGAGATCAATGTCTGCATTACCACTGCACCATTCATTTGAACCACCCTAAGTGTAAGGAGAATGTTAAGCTACCAACGTTAAAAGAAGCATTACATGGGAGGCAACCTATGGAATTCTATTTTCTTTTGATTGTTTTTATCTACTTATCTAGTTGATTTATTCAGTTATGACTATGTTTGATTTGAGTTTAATTGATGTTTATTTGGATTTTGTTTGAATTTTAACTTGTTTTATCTTTGAATTTTTGTTGGTAATATTATTTTGAGGTGTTTACAAGTTGCAAGAATGCATGCTAGGCTTGAAGGAAGGTTTAAAAGTGGAAGAAATACACCAACCCACGATCGTAGGAATTGGTAAGTTTTCCACAACCGTGGGAAAACTCTCCAGAAAGTTTATGGAGAGTGAACCCACGATCGTGAGAATTGGGGTGATTCTCACGACCGTGGGAAATCTCTTTAGAAAGTTTCTAGAGAGAAAACCCACGATCGTGGGAACGAAGGGTGTTCCCATGATCGTGTTCCCATGATCGTGGGAAGCCTAATCCGAGGAAATTTTTAATTTCTCTCCCCTCTTCTTCTTTCATTCAGTCTTAAAATTTTCACACACTCTCTCTAAACCTACAAAACTCACTCTCCCACTCTCTAAAATCGTGGGAAGTGGGAGGCCCAATCTGAGGAAATTTTTAAATTTCCCTCCCCTCTTCTTCTTTCATTCATTCTTAAAATTTTCACACACACTCTCTCTAAACCTATAAAACTCACTCTCCCGCTCTCTAAAATCCTTCATCTTATACTAGATTTTTGGTATTTTCTTCCTTTTTTCCATCAATCTTACAATCCTTTGCTTTTTTATACATTAATCATTCAAAAATGCAAGGATTTGGGCAAGATTTTTTCTTTCTCTCTCTAAAAATCGTGCTCATCCTTCTCTTCCTTACTTTTGTAGGTTTTCATCTTCTAATGGCTCCAAAGAAGATGGCAGCTTGAAAACTGACCAATAAATTGTACCTTCAAGTCTTTGACGAAGGTAAACCGAATTTGGTGGCCACTTTTCATGCCCTATTCCCCATTTATTTGGAGGATGAAGGTATACATTTTCGAGACTTTAGACATAGGGAATTTCACTCTTCGATACTTTGACTTTGAATTATTAGAAACTATACGAGTGAGGAGAAATATTGAGCGATTAGCTGCGAACATAGGTTAGAATTGTTGGACCCCAAACTTTTCTAGAAGACTAGAACTAATAAATGAGAAGTGTGGAGAAGTTCATATTTGTGATTTGGTGATTTTGGTAGTGAGAGACTATGAAATGGGTAGAATTAGGATGAAAGT
>JANZXR010000002.1:36280549-36290604 GCA_027575705.1 Erythroxylum echinodendron
ATTACAATATTTTAATTAATTATAATGTAATTAATTATTTAATTGATTTTACCATAAATTTGATTATTGAAATTAAAGCTTTACTTATGAAGTTATTTGGCTCATAATTATACTTTTTATTTAGTCTCTATATATAAAAAATTAAAAACATACCAATCACTCTCACTCCTGTCTTCCATTCCTCTAGATTATGAGAGGAATGGAGGATTGTTGAAAACTAAAGAATGGAACTCTTAAGTCTTCAATAATAAGTTTTTATTTCATACTCATACCCTTTTTTCTATACCCTCCAAACAAGCATCCCCTAAATTTATAAATTATCTCTTTTGAGTTCATCTTGAATTAAGCATCCAAAAAGGTTGAGATATATAGGTAGCTCTTTTTAATATGTCATGGATATATATTTCTACACTTGAATTGACCCACCAGAGAATATAGCTTCGACTGATTTACAAACTGACTTAAAATAATATTGTAATCAAAATATAACATACACCTGAGGTCAAATACTTTGTTAACGAGTTTTAAATGCTTAGTTTGATTCTCATAAACAAATGCAGTAATAACAATGAAAAAACACAAATGAACTAATAATTAATAAGCACTAGCAAATGACCGGTTGTTGCTTTCCTACTCCTAACTGATAATAACGTTTCCAATGAATTCAGCACACAGGTGACTTTGCAAGAACCATTTCTAGTATTGTTTCCTTATTATTGCAAGAGGCGCAATAAGAGTAATTAAACTGGGATTGGAACAGATTTGCTCACCAGGGTTTGGGATTTCTTGTTTACAGTAAAATAGTTGTGCAGTAGACAACTTGCTATAAGCATTTTACCAATTTATGTACAAGTTTCATCCAGTGATTCAATTCTACTCATAAAACTTGTCCATGTGACAACTTGGGAGTCCACAACCACAAGACCATAGCAGAGGTTGATTGATTAAATTGGAGAGATGGTGACAGAGAGAAGTACATTAGCTATTGCTTCGTTGGCTTACCTTACCCCGGTGTGCGATCAACGACCTAAGTGATGGGGGGTGTTAGACTTGAAGGACCACCTTTCATTCCATTGTTGCATTGCATTTATATCCCGCCTCTTATAACATTCCTTTCATGCTTCATTTCTTCTACACCGCTTCTCTTATCTTCACCTTGATTATACGCCTCAGTTTATAGATACCAACAAATCTGTTTCTTTCCTTGTAATAAAAAATTAACTCAAAAACTTCTCAGTCTGCACCTGGTGACGGGTCCCTGATGCTGATCATATCTTTACTTTCACTAGAATAGGCAAGCTGAATTTCAAGTGTGTATTGCCCTACACCATTCGAAGCCAAGCCATATGCGGCTGTGCAGTGAAGTGCAGAGCGTTGGGAATCCCCTCACTGATTGCTCATTTCCTTTGCCACAGAAACCGGGTCTGTTAGATGTCACTGTTTAGCTATCCTCATCGACTTGCGGTGAAAGTAATTTATTGGGGGGTATCTACTCTCTGAAACCTGGTGTAGGACAATTTCAAACAGCTGTTGCACCTAATAGTTGTAGTTAAATCAACTCTTACTATACATTTTGCTAGTTGCCAAACTTAGCTTATTTTTGGGTGGACACCTCGAAAGTTCTGCATCCACCTTTCAGTTTTAGCATTTTTAATATATCAGATAAAATGCAAAATGTCCATGACCATCCCCACCTTTTTTTTTTTAATATACATTAAGTATCTCTGTGTTATATCACTAATCCTAAGCTTCGAAGACCTCACTTTAAAAATTTAAGAGGACTAAAACTTTAATGTTCTTTAGATTCGTACTTAACTTGTACACTTCTGCACACAAACAGTCGTCACATACTCATTAATCAGATGTTAATTGATCACTGACTCTGCTCATAATCAAGTTTCTATTAATCTCAGGTTTTCTAATAGTTTTAACTTTCACACTGTCGTTGAAAGCGAGACGTCCACAATTGATCCGACCAAAAAATATACCCGAGAGTTAGAAAATTATCAATAAGAAATTTTTTTCCTTTCTCTCTCTTTTTTGTGGTAACTCAAACTCAAGATCATCCACAAAAAAAAAAAACCTTAAGTAAATTGAAATTAATTAAGTGATTCTTACCACCTTGTGAGTATAACATGCATTGCGAGTGTTTGTTTCATAATTCATACAATATTCGAGAAATTGACGATATGAGAAGTTAAGTGATATTATAAAGCCGACCGTTGGACTTCTAACTGCAATTGATTTTCACTCCACGCGCTAATCTGTCAACACTCGCTATCTTTATTCGTCAAAAACTTACATTAGTGATGTTTACTTCCAAAAGCCTACCTTTCTGTATTCAATTCTTCTTGTCTTTTCTTTTGTCTTTCTCTCCTCACTCTTAGAGTAGCAAATAAAACAAACAAATACTTGAAATTTGGTTAAGAGCTTTGCAATATTGGACAAGTGCACAAATACGGTTATCGTGCTCCAAACATCAAGCGGGAAGCGCGTGGCTTCTTTCGATTATGAAGTTCAATTTCTGTTTTTTAAAAAAAGTTTGAAACCGGATCCGATAATAGGAGACCGTTGCTCGGGCTCTGTGCTCTGTCTACCCGTTAAAGTTTCTTTAGTTTTTTAGTTTCTAACTAAACACTTCTCGATACTCTTCAACTCAGTTTCCATTTCTCTCTCTAGGCCTCACTCAGTAACTAGACCCCAAAGCAAAACTCTCCAATGTCCGTCAAAAAGACAACTGCAGAGACAGCGACGTTCTTGTAGCATTCTTTCCTGTTATCGCAAACTTGACGACCCTAAGAAAACATTTTTACAAGCCTACCTAGCTAGAGAGAGAGAGAGAGAGAGGCTACGTTCTGTGCTCTTAACGGTGATTAATGGTGGCCGGAAAAGTGAAGGTCGCGATGGGCTTCCAAAAGTCACCGCCCAAACCCACTACGCTTCCCTCTCCAAGCTCCGCCAAAGTCTCGTCCCAAAAGTCCGCTTTCTCACGCTCTTTCGGAATTTACTTTCCACGCTCTTCCGCCCAGGTCCAGCCCCGCCCTCCTGACGTGGCTGATCTTTTACGCCTCATCGAAGAACTCCGGGAGAGAGAGTCTCGCTTAAAGACAGAACTTCTCGAGTACAAGCTTCTAAAAGAGAGTGTCTCCATCGTTCCCGTGCTCGAGAACCAGATTTTATCCAGAAACACGGAGCTTGAAAGCGCAACAGACAGAATCGAGTCCTTGGGGATTGAGAACAGCAAATTGAAACAAGAACTGCGTGAAGAGAAGACGAGATTTGACGAAGAGAGAATAGAATGGGAGAAGAAGGTGAAAGAACTAGAGAATGAGATTACGGAAATGAAGAAAATGGCAGAGGAGCTTTCTTCTTCTCAGAGGTTTCAGGGCTTAATGGAGGTTTCAACGAGGTCGAATCTCATAAAATGCTTGAAAAAAGGGATCAAATCTACAGATATTATTAACAATGACATTGCTCAAAAGCCTGAAACTGTTATAACAAAGCCTGAAACTATTACTACTGTAGAATATTCCAAAACAGATCAAGAGATTGAGATCGAGAGGCCGAGGCACTCCAGGTGTAACTCGGAGGAACTCGCCGAGTCAACTTTCCGATCCCGCGTTCCCAGGATTCCGAAACCACCACCGAAACGATCGTCATCATCTTCAAACTCATCATCATCATTATCTAGCGGCTCTGATCAAACGGCTTCCGCATTCCATCCACCGCCGCCGCCGCCTCCTCCACCGCCTCTGATGGCTTCTACAGGGGTGAAGAAGGTTGGTCCGCCGCCGCCTCCACCTCCGCCGAAGGGTGTGAGAATGGGAGTGACTGCTAAAGTGAGAAGAGTGCCAGAGGTGGTGGAGTTTTATCACTCTCTCATGCGGAGAGATTCGAGGAGAGAGTCAGGTGCCGGAGTTACGGAGTTGTTGCCGGTGACTGCTAATGCACGTGACATGATCGGCGAGATCGAGAACCGGTCGGCTCATTTACTGGCGGTATGTGGTCCGGTTTATAATATATTTACATATTTTGCTGTTGTGGGTCTTTCTGGTTGCTGACAGGTCCTTCAACGTATTAATTCAATTCTTGTCCTATCTAGTTTCTTTAATTTTTGGTCCTTCAAGCTTTTCCTTAGATAAGACAGTTTTTAGATTTGAAGTTAGGTGTCTGGACTGTGGATTAATATTAAAGAACAGGATTCTGTACCTTTTATCAAAGGTAATGGCAAATTGGACATTTTATACCGAATTGAATGTTCACTTTACGTGTGAGGATGGATCATGGGATGGGACTCCTCATCTCTGAAACCATCGAGTGTAAATTAATTCAAAAGTCTATGTAGTTGTCCTATGTTTTGGTGGAATTCGTGATTAATGTTGGTTTTAACAGATAAAAACTGATGTGGAAACACAAGGTGAATTCATAAGGTTTTTGATAAAGGAAGTTGAAGGAGCTGCATTTACAAACATTGAAGAGGTGGTGCCTTTTGTTAAGTGGCTGGATGATGAGCTATCTTATTTGGTAAAACAATCTTCGTCTTCAATTTCCGGTGAAACCCATTTGTTTAATCGAAATGTTGTGCAAGTTTTGTGCTTTACGAGCTTACTTTCTTTCTTCTTCTTGCTGTTGGTGTTTAGGTTGATGAAAGAGCTGTGCTTAAGCACTTTGAGTGGCCAGAGCAGAAAGCTGATGCTCTGCGTGAAGCTGCATTTGGTTACTGTGATCTCAAGAAGCTAGAATCCGAGGCCTCCTCATTTCGAGATGTTCCTCGCCAACCATGTAGCTCTGCTCTCAAAAAGATGCAGTCTCTACTAGAAAAGTATATCACATTAATAAACTTATTAAGGATGATCACATTAGCTTCTCTCATCTGTGCATTGCCTGATTTTCTAGTTGCTGTGATTGCCACAGGTTGGAGCATGGTGCGTATAATCTATCAAGAATGAGGGAATCATCCACCAAAAGATACCA
This sequence comes from Erythroxylum echinodendron, assembly GCA_027575705.1. Lineage (NCBI taxonomy): Eukaryota > Viridiplantae > Streptophyta > Magnoliopsida > Malpighiales > Erythroxylaceae > Erythroxylum > Erythroxylum echinodendron. The sequence continues at coordinate 36,285,524 of JANZXR010000002.1, forward strand.
AGGATTTCAGATTCCGACGGATTGGATGCTTGAAACAGGAATCATAAGCCAGGTAACATCTGTTCTTGTACCTCAGACGGTTGACACATTGCCTACCTTGCAAATCATAATTATTACTACAATGTTTGATCCCCCGCACAATCCCACCTTTTGATAAACTGAACTAGAAAATTGGCTTTTCGAGTGGTCCCACTTAATGGAGGATCCTTTGCAATAGTCTTGGGAGAGACAAAAACTTGTACAATATTTTTTGGGACAGTCAGCTTTAAATTATTAAACTATGAGAGGTAGAACTTGGAAGATTACAAAAAAAGGACTAGATTTTTCTGTGCCCACCTCTGCACGGGCACATGTGAATTCCCAGTTCTCCAAGATGTATTTGCTTGTCTGCTTCTATGTAACTTTACGTGTTCATGATTCTACATGTCGACCCATGGGACATTACCCGGTGTTTTATTTATGAAAAATGGACCGTAATTTATAAGTTATTTTGCGCGAGTTCTAATAAATTCCAAATTGCATTTCATGCACTGTTAAGTTTTTCAAGTTATTTTGCAAAAGTTTTAATGAAGTCCAAATTCGGCAGGTTGATACGCATTGGTCTAATTGCTCTACCTATATATTGTTGCAGATTAAGCTGGCATCTGTTAAATTAGCAATGAACTACATGAAGAGAGTTTCTGCGGAACTTGAAACTGTTGGCGGTGGACCTGAGGAAGAAGAACTCATAGTGCAGGGGGTTAGATTTGCATTCCGCGTTCATCAGGTGAAACGTCGACTCAGCGTGTATATACATTATATATATATAACTAACATTAAGCAGTTTGATATAATCTTGTCGATGGGTTGCTAGTTTGCTGGAGGATTCGACGTGGACACAATGAGGGCTTTCCAAGAGCTAAGAGATAAGGCTAGTTTATGCCATAACCAGCAACAGCAGAAACTCGTTTGCAGGGCCACAACTTGCTAATCTGTAGCAAACTCAGCTTCAGAATTGCCACTCCGGTTTTTGTAAAGATAAAACAATCATGTTTGTAATACAATGGTGGCGGCCATCGTAGAATCAATATACTATATATTCATAAATTTCATTTTTTTCTTACTTATTTAACTTCAAATGACCATATAAATTATAATGTGGCCATTCCTTGGCGAGCTTTACAAGCTTAATGCAACAACTTACACGCAGCATAAAATGTGTGTGCCTCTTTCAACTAGCGAATCAGCATAGTTTATTGCAATTACAAAAGCTTGTAAAGGAGTTAGTGAGAATGACAAATTTTGCCCAAAGTATATTCTCTTATACTAATACATACCAAGTTCGTATTTACAGGTAATGAAAATTATGAAATTTAATTAAAAACTAAGAGTTGATTTAGTTTTGTTTTTCTTTTTTCCCAACAGGAGTGTATTTAAGCTCAGGAGACAAAGTTAGGTTGTCATAAAAAAGTATTACTTCTTACTTCATTTGACAAAGACTTTGATTTTGATTTTAAGCAACTTTAATTAATGATATAATCAAATGGTCATCAATAATCCAACTATGCTGGATTTTGGATGATAGATTCATGACATGTGATTCTTATTTCTAAACAATATAGATTTGAAATTAATCTTTCTAAATTAATATGTACATATTTATTTCTATTCGTGCCTTTCCTTTATTACTTATAATAGCTTATTATTGTGTAATAAAGAGATTCAAACTCTTAACAATATTAATTTAACTTTAAAAGTTTGAAGTGATATGTATCTAATTATATTTAACATTGCATTAATTACTTACTAATTGATGAATATTTTGGTTAATTTATTTTTATTGCTTGCATTAAGAAAATCTTTTATGTAATGTTTTTTTTTGTTATTTCTTGCATCAATTGTTGCCTTCATTTATTATTACTTTTCTCTAATTTTTTATGGTGATTGCTTATTAATTAATTCAATGAATAAAACCAATAAGTACTTATTTTTAAAAGTGCAAGATAGTTAAAATTGGTAATTATATACAAAAATGCAAGATGGTTAACAATGGTAGATCTTTGTCAAATATGAATGATGAACAAAATAAAGCTATTATGGTAGAGGAGTTAGAAGCTATAGAGGCTTTTAATCAACAATTCAATGCTACAGTGGGAACTTCAAATAATGCACGTAGGCCAGAAGGATAACTTGTTATTAGCAACGGTAATGCGATCTTCAAAAATATATGATTGTACATTTAAATTTGTAATGTAATATTATATATGTCTATTAATTGTTATTTTTTAAATAGGAAATGTAAATTAAGTTCTAAAAAATGTGGACAAGGACCAATAATCAATGCTAGACTTGCCAAAAAGAAAGTTGAAGGAAAACAAATTGATGTTCAATTTTCTCCTCTGAAATATAAGGTATGCGGTACGCATGCTAACCTTTTCAATTCAAAAGTTACTATATGTTGGTACTAAATTTATAGCTCAATATTTTATAAACTAATTAATTGATTCTATTTTTTAAAGTTACAATATGTTAGTACTAAATTTATGGCGTAATATTTTATAAACTAATTAGTTGATTCTATTTTTTATTTATTTTGTAGGAAACAAATCAATAATGAACTTCATCTGGAAGAATAGCTAGGAAAATTTACCTTGGAGAGTTTTAGATTAAATTAGTATAAAGTAGTTTGGGATAATTGTAATAAATATAAATCTTTGATATTAAAATTTCCAATTTTATATATTAGAAATTAGAATTTTATACATTTTGGTGATTTTTATATATTTTCTATATACTAATAATTTTTATTTGCTTATATGACAATATCTTGACATTAGAAATCCGTATCATTTGTGATAACTTCTATTTTATGACCACCAATGTAAAAATTTTTATCAACTAAGCAATTAAATTGTTAAATTTAATAATATTATTTGTGACAAACACGAACACATTGAACACATTAGTGATATATTTATTGTAAGATATAATATTTATTTGATGACAACATTATTGTAACATATAACTTTCATACTTGTGAAAAAATCTGTTAGACAATATGATTACTGATGCAAATTTCTTTTACCACTAATTGAATTCCATTATTGAATTGATAATTTTATTTGTGATTATAGTAAATACATTAGTAACAATATTTTTTGTAAGAAAACATTTCTATTTTTGTGACAAAATGATGTTGACACTTTTTCCTTAAAATAGTAGTGATCAAGTAATGAACACTGATAAAAAAGCACAACATTATTTTAGTGGCGATAACATTGTCACAATAAAATGAAGTACTGTTACAACGTTATTTGTTACTACAATATATTATTTATTTCGACAAACTTGTCATAAATATGTAAAATTAATGTGACCATGTAATGTTGTCACATATTCCATAGTTTTTAGTATCGATACTTTTGTCACAATAAAATGAAGTATTGTTACGACTTTATTCATCACTATTTTACATTGTTTGTGTTGACAAACTTATTATAAATATGTAAAGTTATTGTGGCCATATAGTTTTGTCACACGTTTCATAGTTTTTAACGTCAGTACTTTTGTCACAAAAGTGTTTCATAATTGTGACCATTTTCCTAAATTAGTCACTGTTTTATTAGTGATGGGAGGTAATTGTGACAGAAGGTGATGACTTCAAAAATTGGACACTATTAATAGTAGTGATTAATGTTACTACTTTTACTGACAACTTTTGCTTTCACTAAAAATACAATTTCTTATAGTGAGTGAAGTAACTTAAGTAAATTTTCTTAGATAAGACCTAAGTGAGATGATTTAGGCAATAAATATAAGTGAGCTGATTTAGGTAATAAATATAAGTGAGCTGATTTAGGCAAATTTCCTTAGACGAGACTTAAGTGAGGTGGCTTGAGAAAAAGACCTAAGTGATGTGACTTAGGAAAAGAAATTGGGATCCATAGATTAAAGAGTTAATAGAAATGAATAAAAATTTGATGAAGGGTATGTATAATAAAATTAAGCTAGAAGTGTGCTTTATGATTGATATGAAGTTGCTTTTTCAAAGAAATGATATCTTGTTAAGTAGTTGATGATTATGCTGATTGATGAACTTGTGCTTTAGTGACTATAATGATGCTTAATTTAAAAATACATGTCTGATTTAAACCTTGATATAAAATGTGACAACTGATCTTATGTCTTAATGTGGGTGATGCTTGTGTTGGAGTGTTGTAGAATATCCATTATGCATGGTTACATGCGAGCGTAAAGTAGAAGCTTAAGACTTGTTTTATAAACCAAATAGTTTTCAAAATGAAAATAAAATTTTGATGCATGATAAAAAATTAGAATGTACTTCCAATGCACGATCACTCAAAAGGTAAAACATTTTTCTCATTGAGTGTAATATTCATGTTTTTACTTTTCCCATCAAAAAAAAAAGGAAAAAAAGGTTATTCAGTTGACTAACCAGTAGCAGCAGCAATGAGCATGAGCAAAGTCTAAACAAGGTCGACCAATATTTAATTGTTTTCATTTTTCTTATATATTTAGAAAATTGTGTCTTTGGATGTCAACATAGACATTGATGGCATTAGTGTAGTTGTGAACTTATGGATTGAAATTATTGTTATTAGTTTTACGTTATTACTAAGTAGGATTTGAACTTATATAATGAATGATCATGGGATTATACAAAGATTATTATGATGAATAAATAAATATATTATGAATGTTTGGACTTCTAGATAATTTTATTAATTAAATGGTGATTAGATAGATAGAATGTATGATTAGGATTAGTCATTTGCGCCTTTAAGGTTAGGTTCATACTTCAGTATCAAGATAACATTGTGTAGTCCACTCAGGCCTAGTTAAGGTGATAGAGTGACACAAAAGGAAGCTTTTCTCAAGTAGCATCATTGCTTGATCCTATGGCACTACATGACTCTTGCATTTTTTGTGGAGAAAAGGATTAGCATCCCCCCAATCACAAACTTAAAGCTCCATCTATCACCTCTCATTAAACTAAAAAGAGTCACTTGCATTTCCTTTGGGAAAATGGAGAGTCTCATTTTAATCTTAGAATTCAATTTGTACCATTCGAAGTATTCTGT
>JANZXR010000002.1:36290704-36302927 GCA_027575705.1 Erythroxylum echinodendron
GATGATATCCTACAAGTGTGGATACAATTGGTTGAAAGAAACGACCTATAAACTTGATTTATATTATGGACTATGTCACAGAAAGCCAATTTCATATAATTCTTGAAATTGTTAAAACATACATTGATTTTTCAAATAGGAAAGCATGCAAGGTTTGCATTGGTTGGTCGATGAACTTTGATGCATGTGAAAATATTGAAATTAAAAAATAACTCTTTAATTTTATAAGCCTTAACTTTCCAAGGTATCTTTTAGCCTCGTACATGTCAACATTCCTTAGAATTAACTTCAGAGTTAAAGGTTATTTATAGTCTTCATCCTTATATATAAGTTTGTTATTGCCTCTTTTTAGATCCCTAAATCTAATGTTAGATGATGACCTTGATAAGCTAGCTAGTAGAGTCGTTACTTGAACTATAACTATAAAAAAGAGACATGGTCACTTGTTTGGGTAGGTTAAAAAAAGTAGGACAAGAAAGGAAATGGTTAGTTTTCAAGTTGTACGTTGCTCTTACAAAGATTTATAAGGTGAGTATCTGATTTTTCATCAAAGCATCATAAGGGTTTAAAAATGAGCAGTCAGTGACTCAAATTAGGCCTTTGTGATCACTAATACATCTCGCTTAAAAGCCCCCTAAAAATTAAGTTTCATACCCAAAAGGCCTTGACACAGCTCAATATTTGTCTTAAAACTTACAATAAGAGGAAGAATAGCAATAACAACTTAGTAAAAATTTTTATTAATACGCGAAGTTTAGAGAAGTTCAATAATACGTAACTTTACATCTAAATAATTGAGAGATTGTCTCAAAACTTGTAAAGATAAATAATATATATGAACCCATTTGATGGGCCGAATTAACTTTTTTTTTTTGATAAGATAGACTTTTTATTTATCAAAGCTAGGATAATAATCTCAAACTATAAAAGGGGCATACAAATGAGGGTGTCAAGCTAACTCATGAGCTTCGACATTGCAGTGCCTACTAATCCAGCGCACTGAAACATCAGTTTTATACTTGAGAATACCTAAGCAATCATCTATAATTTTACCAAAATCAGATGAGTCTTCCATAGGTGATTGAAAAGAGTAATAGACTTCCAGAGCATCCACTGAGAGAGCAAACACAACATTTCCTTCATTGTTTTTAACCACTGCTCCATAACCACTTTTATTCATTTGGGGAAAGGACGTTGCATCTACAAAGCAACTCCACTGCAACAAAACACCTACATTTGGATCGCAATCAATAATTCCATCTGATTGAGAAGAGCCACCAGAACTGTTGGATACAGCAGAAATCAGATTATAAAGGTCTCTTGCTGCTGTCCATTCTTGAAGAAACCAAGATGCCATCCCTAGAACTTGCGAGCAAGGTGTGATCTTATCTTCCCAAACAAATTTGTTTCTACTACACCATATCTCCACAATGGCCACAACTTGAGTCAATATCTATTCCTTTTCTAAATATTCTCTCTTTTGTAGGAAGAATATCCCTTAAAAGTCTCCACATGAAAGCTTTAACTTTAGGAGGGATTTTTAATTTCCACAAAAACTTCCATATATCATCTCGCTCATCATAAGGACCCTTCTTTAAAATAAGAGCTTGGTAATAACTAGTCTTGACAATGTAATTACCCCTTTTATCGAAGTGCCATAGCCATTTATCTTGTCTACTCGTCAAACCTAACAAAATATTCAAAATATGATTCACATCTTCCTCACAGCACACCTCTTGAATCTTCTCCACATCCCAGCATCTATTCTCCCAATTAATAAATGCCTGAACCATCAAATTACAATCCTTAGCCCCTATTCCTTCAAGCAATCGAAAATTCGAGTCCCTAAGTATCCAAGCATCCAACCATAAATTTGTTGATTCCCTATCTCCAATCTGAATTCTGGCACCTAACTTAATCAATTCATTTGCCTGCAATATACCTCTCCATGTGAAACTTGGGTTAGAACCCAAACCAGCATTCATATAGTTCCCTCTACGGAAATATTTAGCCTTGAACACCCAAAAAAAATAGAGTGTTGGATTTTGTAAATAGTATCCAACCTTGCTTAGCAAGAATTGCTAAATTAAAGCACCTTAAATCCCTGAAACCCATGCTACTGTCTGCTTTACTATGACACTTTCATTCCCATGACAACCAGTGGTCACAAAATCTAATCGGAACTGTTCTTGCATTTTCTCCTTTCTTCAAATGGTGTAGAGCCAATAAGTGTTTATTACAGGTCCACGGACATCTATCCAGAACTTTTTGCACATCTACTTCATGAAAAAACTTGAACTTGAACCTCCTTTCTCCTAATCTTGAAATATCAACTCCTTTTGTCGGCTCTAGATGTTAGAAATATACCAACTATCGAGTTCTCATTTGGATCTGTATTGTCCCCTTCCAACTCTTCTTGATTCCATCCTTCCTCCTCTACGTCATGTAAAGAGAGATTAGCCATAGCTCTTTTCATTGACTCAACGAAAAACAAATGTGTCACAATGGACAGACAAATTTAGAGAGAAAACATGAGAAAAGAATCTTGTCACGGTGGACAGACTCATACCCACCTTGCTAATAGAAATAATGAAACACTAGATATCCAAGATTTAGTGAGTTGAAGAAGAGATTGGCAACGATTTCATCATACCAATTCGAAGTTTAGTGTGTTCACGAGAATTTTCCCACTCTCATGCAGTAACGTCAAAAGCTATATATGCAGGAGGATCTTGAGACTTCCACGGTTGTTTTAGAATGCATATATGGGCCGCATTAACTTTTAAGAATCTAACATTACTTGCAGCCCACTGTTAGGAAATCAATATAAGTTTAGTAATTCGTACCCTAATTTATTTACGATGATAGAGATCACAAAAACATTATAACTTAGAACGCCAATTTACTCTCTCCCGCCCTGTTTCGTCACTAACCCATTTTCATACTTGTTGCCACTCGTATAAAAGGCAGAGTCTCTATAAAGGTAATGATTGATTCACTACTAATACTATTTTCAAATTTGAATCTGAGTATGTTATCAAAGTGCTACTATTAGGGACAACTTTGATGCCTGACTACGTTATCGGAGTGCTACTATTAGGGACAACTCTGATGCCCTTTTTTACAGGTTTATAGAATTTATTATGAAAGGACCACACGGAACAAACCAACAAAAGAACTTAAAGACCTGAAGTTCATTCCGGCAAAATTGATATAATAAAAAACATAACGTAAGACTGCTAGTCCTTTTGATCTATGTCCTTTCTCAAATTATTATATGTTGTTTTCATTTATCATCCATCATACATTAAGTTGTGTGTTGTTAATTTCACATAATAGGTCTAATGAATTTGCTCTGATTCATGAAGGAATCAAGCATTTGCAAAGGTGTCTCTTTAAGTAGTCGCATGTGTTTTTTCAGTTTGCATAAATGTTAGTATTTTGAATGTTCGCGATGTGTTCCGTATCCATAGTTATTTTAGCAGTAGTTATGAACACTAAATGTAGGTAAGGATTATTCTGTGAAGGCCGCGTTAGAGACACCTTTGAGTTGCCATGAATGGTTCTTTTGGAGTACAATTGAAGTGCCTCTCTTTTACCATGCCACTGTAAGGAATCTTTGGACGAGATATTTGTACAATATTATGAGTATGTTGATAACAATATTAACACTTCAGATAGAAATCAACATTATGAATGTGTTGATAACAGTTAATTATGTTTTAAAAATACCTTTTTTAGTTGTAGAATGCACCAAGCTCTTGCCTTAAAAATGGGGGATTGAAGATCCAAATTTATCGTGAAACGTTTTCAAAGCTAAGAACTGAACATCTTAGAAGTTCAAGGATACACTTTCAGAACAGGCGAGATGATAAACCTATGTATACATTGCAGCCCCAAGACTCGACACTTCCCTTAAATCGTGATAGATATATACCGCTGCATAACCAATCAATTTCTTCCTACCTTATTACGATCCTCCAGAAGTCCGCTGCACCTGGTTAATTCAATAATATGATGTGAAACAAAAAAGATGAAGAAAAAATACAGGAACAAGAAAGACCAGATGTTTCTGAAGTTGAAGAGTTTCACAAGACGAGTGCCGCGTAAAGGAGTTGGTTCCAAGTATCGGGCAATCCTGGAAGGCACCAGTGGCTGCAATCTGAGCCAGAACCGTCGGTTCCATACGCCGAGGGGTGAGCATCTTTTCTCAACTGGGAGAGTGTTGTTATGTCCAGTAAATATACCGGTTTTGTGATTGTGCTTAGCACTTTGTTAACCACTGCAACAGCTGGAGGTGCACCGGCTGGATATGTAGACCCTGAAAGAGGCTCTGCTTCTCCATAACAGTTTCGTTTTGGTTGATTCCAATCTCTTCCCCTGTTTTTACACAAGATTGTTATTAGTCCTGTTGTACAAGATTTTGTCCATGAATCCAGTAGTATGTTTTACTTCTAGAATTCTTTGAGTTCTGTTTTCTACTTACTGATAGTGAGTAGGAGAAATTCCTTGGAAGAAGACTTTGGTTTGTGAAGGATCAATACTGGAGTCGACCCATCTGGCCCAAGTTGTCAACCCTTTATAATACGCGTCCAAGCGGTTCATATCACTATGCAATCCTTGCTCATCCCTGATATAGTCCCATCTGCATTTCAACACGTAAGATAATCAGAAAATATCCATATAAGAAACTTGAGATGGTATTCAAATTATGTAACCACATACGGCTGCGATTTTCCAGTGTGAGTCCACCAGTGCCAGCTGTTGAAGATGAGCATGTTCATTCCTCTCCATGTATCTCCTGCTCGTATGGAGTTCAAATTGAGTACGGTGCCTACACTTTCTCGAACCATATCTACCAAGTAAGGTGTGCGATACACATACACACTTACTCCATAGTCCTGCATTCAGTATAATTTGTTTTAGTTACTTATGTAGAATTCCATGTAAATTTGTTTCTTAATAAGAATTCTCTTGCTCATGAAATATTTTAACGGGAGTTGTGGAGAAATTAACAACAAAAACAACACCCAATATTGAAAAGAGCCCTTAAAAGAAGAAGAAAAAGACACAGCATTGAAATTTTCAATTCCCTGCTTCGTTTCACTTTTTCTGCCTCGAAAGGACAATTTTTCACTACTCTTTAGACTGGTTTATTGTTCAGTTGAAACATAATTTCTGATGCCACATGTGCCTGTCAAGCTTTCATACACTTTCAAAAACTAAACTTTGAATCTCCTTAAGTGATAACAAAACTACTGTTTTCTGCAGTAGTTTGGCAACATAAATGCACAGAATATGTAGATATATATTTGGTTGACAATTCTGGAAGTAACGGAAGAAAGCTTGGACTGGACCTTTCTCAAAAGCAGGAAAAAGAACCGGAAGATGAGATTATAGAATAATACTCAACACAGCGAGCTGACGTGTATGCATATAAAGACAAAAATGCACTGATTGCAATTGGAGTTTTGTGCGTGAAACAACTCAAAAGAGAATGATGAAGGTGAAGGAGAAGGACTAAACTCACCAGAAAGTTTACAGAAGATAGCGAGCCTGTCCTAACGAATTTGGTCTTGGCATCAGGCACCGACGCATGAATCATGCAAGCCAATGATTCCCACATGTTTAGACTCAAAGAGTCCCCCACAAACATTATCTTCTTCCCTCTCCACCTTCCAAGAAAATCCGCGCCATTAAACCTGCGCCACAAGAACGAAACGTCCGCAACAAGATAATCATTCAACAACTGAGAGGACAAGAATAAAGGTATATCATGCTTTTTTTTTTTCTGAAGAAGCAATTCAATATCAGTTTATACATCCAAGTACCATATAATTCACTTCTGCTAAAGTAAACGAATGAGCTTTGCCGGAGTGAAATGGTCAAGTTTCCACTTTTAAGAAAATATTTAGTTCACTCTGCTTAGAGAAAATTTTTCTAGGAAAGATAAAAACAAACATGAAGAGAACAGCACCTGGGTACGTTGCAAGAGTCTGGTTTCCAAGCGTATTTGAGATACTGCTTATCAGGTCTGCCATTCTTTTGACAATTAAACTCAGCATCTATGAAGGGACAACTTGAAGAGTCATAAAGAGGATAAGAATCATCAACAACCCAATTTCCCTGAAACAAGTTGCAACCACTCACTTGCTTTCTTCCTCTTAATCTGGTCAAGTTATAGTAATGCTTTTGTGCTACTGCTTCGTGTAGGAACAAGAGCATAACTTGGAAGAGAACAACCAAAACTTGGGACTTCACGCCCATTTTAGCCTTGTTTTCTTCCTTCTCTGTTTTTTGACTCTAGGATATAGAAGACATCAAAAGACTCATGTGACTGGAGTTTATATACAGAAAAGCTTTGTGAGGACAAAGGAGCAGGATAGGTGGGTTCACATGCGTACATGAAACAAGTGCACTGATTTTCTATATCCACCGTAAGCTGGGGTGTCTTGGACGGACTTTGAGAAATAGTAAAAGGTGAAAATAGAACCACGGTGGCTTATTCCGAAGTTTCTCTATTTGTCTGCATGCGACGGGGCTTCTTTACATATATATATATATATATATATATATATATATATGTGAAATATCTCAGCTTGGTCGGACTAATTTTAAGCTTCTAAATTTTATCCTAAGAGTCTTAGACGAGGTAAATTTAGAGTTTCAAATCCCTCAAGTTTTTACGTAACCTTGTATACTTCTATACGCAAGGAGTCGTCACATACTGATTGGTCAGCTACTGATTGATTACTGGCTTTGCTCAACATCAGATTCCCATCAACTCTAGGTATCTTAGTAGTTCCAACTCTCATACTGCCATTAGAAGCGAGACGTTCATAATTAATCCGATGGATCATCAAAAAAAAAAAAAACTCATTTTTTCTCTTTTGTAATAACTTAAGAATTCCAAAAAAAAATAGCCGTAAACGAAGAATTGAAACTAATTAGAACACTTTACATATCACGGGCATTTTAATCGTAATCCATGAAGTTGCACATGACCATACGAGCAACTGGTCCCGTTAGAGTGCTCCGTTCTACCTAAATGTGTGAAAATGCCCCGTGGCATGCAGACAAATAGAAAAACTCACCGTGGTTCTATTCTAACCTTTTAGGCTTTTACTATTTCTGAAAGTCCGTGTGATTTGACGGAATTTAATAGAATAAAATAACAATTAATTAATTGGAAGCCGTTAAACTATGTGTCAAGATATTAGATTAGCTTCTCCAAATGTTTAATTTCTTCGGTTAACAAAGTTATAAAGACGGAATCCCTCAAGTTCACGAAAATTTAAATTGTCACTATTAAATTTAAATTTCCAATATTTTCTTGAAAATCATTTTAAACTAAAATGCTATAACTACAAATTGTTATAATATTAAAAAAGTTACACTTGACTCGGTAATTCCTCATTCTTTCATTGCTCTAATTTTGCTTTTATTTGATCCAATTCAACAATAACTTGATCAGAACTTATTTCTTAAGTTGTTGTAAGCATTTTAAATTTTTTAATTTTATTTTTGACTTCATATATGTTTTGTTTACTTATATTATTGTTAAAATATTTTTTGAAAGTTTGAAAAATGTTTTTATTCCCACAAAGGAGACCCAAAATAATACAGGTAATAATGCAAAACAAACTATTGGAGAAGCTTTGCTGAACCAAGAAAAAAGATTGCTACAAAATAAAAGGAAAAATTACATATTAAAACCATATAATTCTAATCGATCCGAGAGTTTAGAGATGCTCCTTCCAACAACATGGAGTTCTGCTTGAGCTTGATGTTGGAAATTAGTTTGTGGTACAAGTATCTAAAGTCAAATTTGGAAATGATAGACACAAAGGAAGGCTGAGTGAGATCAACTCCAAGAAGACGAATTGTTTTGCAAAGGACACATTCTCCACACCCTCGTAGATAGTTTTTATGATCTTTTTATTACTGTGAAGAGTTCAAAGAAGATTTGTGCGTCGTTTAAACGTGAATATGCATCTCAAAAGTAAGACACAGATAAGTTTTTTATTAAAAAATATTTTGAATTTAAATTTATTGATGGTTTCTCTCTTATGAATTAAATCCACAAGTTACAAGTGATTGTTCAAACCTTAAAGACTTTGAATGTTTAAATTTTAGAATCATTATAAGTAGGAGCAATTATTGCTAGGTTGTCTTCTTTAGGAATGATTATTAAAAGAAGTTGTTGCACACTTCTAAAATTTTAACTATTGAAAATGTTTTGAAGCTTCTACGGATTGAAGGTGGAAGAATTCTTCAGAGAAAAGAAGTGTTCAATTGCTTATATGACAGTCCATCTTATCTATATTGTGTGGTTAAAAACAGGGGATTTATTGCTAAATAATGAAATATCATCACTTGGTGATTGCTTTTTTTGATTAAAGCACCACTTCTTTTTCCACGAGTCCCCACTGCTACTGCTTCAACATCATCACAGCACTTGTAAGATTTTTGGTGAGGATTGTGTACAAGTTTCTGCCTTGTTAATATATTTCATTTCATTTCCAAAACAAAACATCATCATGGCACTTCTCGCCGGTCCGGACACACCACCTAAAGCGACTGGATTCCAACCGGGAACCTAACGCCATTCTTCATGTATCGTCACTGTCCTCAACAGACCCACCACCAAGCCACTTGTCTTGGTTACAAATAGAAACTACGAAGATCATTTCATTTTCGATTTACGATCAGACAATTTTAAAGGCCTATTATCCTATATTAATTTAATGCATTTTTTTTTTTTTGGGAATACTCCTCAGACAATCCAATGTGGCCATGAAGACCTATAATTTAATAAAAAGCAATATAAAAAGGAGTTGAGAAAGCCTCATTTCCTGCTAAACAAACAAGTTCCTCTATGGGCACCGCTTGTCCTTGTTCCTACCAACTGGATGAAATAGGTAAATCCGTGGGAGAGAAAAGCCAAACACGGCCTATACGAATATATATAAATATGATAATGTGATATTCTTATGGACTCGTGCGTGGCTACATTTAGTAATATCTTGTAGGTGTTCAATTTATATACATTCCAAATTTCTCCCAAAAAAACAATGGGAGAGGACATGGGCAAGGACTGCAGCGTTTAATTTCCCTTATTCAAATAAACCAAAGAGAAAAAGTCGAGTATACCTCCTATCAAAAGCTTAGAACTTGGCAAAAGGGGTTCAAGAGTTCGCTTTGGAAAGGTACAAAAAGTATTGATATATTAATGATACCATTATTGATGCAAGAGTTTTGAATTATTATCCACGGGTTTTGGAGTTTTGAAATCATTATCTGATAACTGCCAAATTGCTATTTGATTAGGAACTTGCAATTTATCTTAGTTGAATTCTTATTACATAATCAATTCGATTGCCCTAAAATTTTTGTAGATCATATGTATGATACTGAATTTTATTGGATGGTGTTAACTCAATGACATTTTCTCCAACCCTGAGAGTTTTTACAGTATCTTTTAAGTCTTATTAGGCCCACAATCCCTTTCCTATTAGCGAAATGATGGTTGGAGTAATAACATTTTCGTTCTCCACCTTTAATCAAACATTTTACTGCCATTTTTTTAATTCTAAAAGTGGTAGGAAGCAATATACAGGCTAGTGGCCACTTTGTCGAAAGAGCAGCTAACCAACCCATTCAGACTTTTTGTGGGGTTCCTATTAAAAAATTACATGATAAGAAGAGGAACAAAAAGGATAAGAATGGAAAGTATTTGTTCCTTCTCTTTGTTTCATACATTATCATGCCATGGAAGAAGTCATAGCTACATATATATTTAATTAATTATGGTCATATATTGCGGCATATATGAGTGTCCTTTTCCTTCTAATTAATAATTATCCAAGTGAATCTAACAACAATAATGTGGTTGAGTTGAGTCCCATTTGCATTTGATAATCACTAGATGACATGATCTATAATAATTATGAACTAGGTATGTTGAATGTGTGATGTTTCTCCTAACAAGGTCCCAATATGAAATCGTTTTCAATAAAAAGATAAGACAAAAACATCTCTTTATCACATTAATTACTGATGAAATATTTAATCTGGTTTTCTGAAATTAAAATTGACCAAAATTAATGTTGTGATGGAATCTCTTGTTAAGGAATCTATCAATTAATTGCATGATTCAAGTGTTGCTTTGAACACATTAGCACATTGATCCAGGATATGGAAAGAGTATAATATATATTCGTGTTTCTTGTTCAAAGGGCGTAAATCGTAATAATTGATTAGAGAATCTGTCTTATAAGAGGTCTTTGGTATAATGTAGGATCCTTATTGTATTTACTGCACATACATTTGAAGTCTAATGGAAAATGAGGTTTGTAACTTTCCTTTCACTAAGCTAATAGACCCAATGGCACGCTACTAATGTCCATTCATTATCAACGAAGTTAAACATAGATGTGTGGCATCTATGCAACATGAACCCACTTTGCATCTCCAATCATAAAGCAGCTTAGACCGAACAAATTTAACTACTTGGTTCAGTGAAAATAGATAGCAAGTCCTTTAAGTAGGTCATTCTTTGAATCTGTGGTTATTGAATAACAGATTATCTACTGCAAGTTGCTAAGCAACCCATGGTTTTATGGACCACGCGTATCGTTAGTTGGGAGAGGTGGGCCAATGACGGGATCATGGAGCTTGGAGGTAGGTGGGCATTAGCACTCGCAGAAGTCAAAACACGTCCAATATATACCTAAGTGAGCTCCAGATAGGCGAACGGGCTGTTGGTGGGCACCCACTCCTTGCTTGGTGTGGAGTAGACTTTGATAAGGAGCTCTAATATCTGTTCTGACTCTCAAAATGCGAATGACATCTGATGGTCTATCCTCGTTACTGAGATTGTGAAGTGCATAAAAACTTGGAGAAATAAACTTCTCTATAAGAATAAGTTCGACTGGACAGAAAATGGGGCAGATTTAATCCTCTTCACATTCATAAGGTGAAATAGAAAAAAATTAAAGATTTCAGAAGACGGTTGTTATAGTTGGACAGTTCTAAATAAAGATGTAAAATGCTAAATATGGCAGCTTACAGCCTTCCTAATCTGACTATTAGTGTAATTGGTGTCGTTAGAGACCATCATGGAGACTTCCTGCTTGGGTTCAACATGAAAACCAAAGAAGAACAACTGGAAATTGCAATGCTTCAAGGTTTACTTGAAGGAATCAGGATAGTTTGGAGAGAAGGTTTTTATAAAATCATTGTAGATACAAGTGTAAAAGATATCATCTCATGGATCGGATAAATGATGGAAACTATCTAAGCAACAACAAACTATGTCATTGGATCAATCGTGTTTAGAATTTTTTTTCCAAAATTCTTCGTGTTTTAAAAGTCTTTTTAGAAAAGAGAAAATTTGAAAAAAAATTAAAATCCACAATTTTTGTTAGTTCTTACAATAATTACAAATGAACAATAGCTTTAATTTTCTTTGTGATGAAAACCTTGTTCAATTCTTACAATAGTTACAAACGTAAAATAGCTTTAGTTCTCTTTAGGTTGAAAGCCTTGGTTCAACTCTTTTCCAATAGTTATAAATGAATAATAATTTTAGTTCTCTTTGTGTTGAAATCCTTGTTCAAATGAATTATTTATAGATATTTAAAAATTTGGGTGATCATGAATACAAAAGGTGAGAAAGCCCAGTAAATACATTAACTTAGTTGGTAACTATATCCCTACTTATTTAGACACTATCTATTCAATCACCAAGTCTAATACTAATTTTAAAAAAATGGTAAAAATTGAGATTTGTGATACGATTACTTCGTTTATAATAGTAGTTGCTTAATAGTGGGAATATCCACATCTTTTCTGTTTCACGTTGTTGTTCACATTGTGTTAGTGGGAGTTTCCACTACTTGTATTGGTCTATATAAACCATACAAGACTTGAATAAAAGACAAGAAAATATTATCTACTTTATCCTTATTCTTCTTCTTAATATCTTCTACTTCTAGTACTCTAAATTCTCCATATTAGTGGTATCAGAGACCAGGTTTCCTGATGGGGACACGGCAACAGACCAACGTGGAATTTCACAATGAGGTTCAGGAGGTTCTTGGAAGACATGAATCTATGTTCGACCAAATTCATTCCACTATGCAAACTATCCTTTCAAAGGTCCAAACGT
The DNA here is from genome assembly GCA_027575705.1 of Erythroxylum echinodendron. Classification (NCBI taxonomy): domain Eukaryota; kingdom Viridiplantae; phylum Streptophyta; class Magnoliopsida; order Malpighiales; family Erythroxylaceae; genus Erythroxylum; species Erythroxylum echinodendron. The sequence goes on from JANZXR010000002.1 coordinate 36,302,877, forward strand.
TGGAAGTATCCCACCACAATTCTCACAATGGTCATGAGTATGAGAATCCAT
>JANZXR010000002.1:36318524-36335854 GCA_027575705.1 Erythroxylum echinodendron
TAGCAAGAAAAAATCGTAGTAAAGTAGAGCTAGACTGCATGATTGGCTTGTAGGAGAAAGATAAGAAGGATTCGAGCTAAGACGGAGATTCAAACTTTCTTTCTCTGCTATTGGATGTCATATTGTGGCACGCACTTTATCAACTCTAATGTTACCGGTTCCGCCCAGCAAACAAGATCTTGCTAGGCTCTCGCATGTCCGGGGTCCAATCAGATCAACCAGCCACCGGTTTACGAAGCAAGGAGTTAAGCAAGGGCCAGTATATTGATAGAAGAACTTGGCCTAAGTAAGAAATGTTTTTAACAGAGAACTTACAATAATACAATGCCATATTCTCCAAAGATTGAGGAACAAGAAGATATCTATTAAGAGAGAGATTTATCCGAGAGAAAATCATAACAGTTACATCATTTCACAAACTACACGAAAGTTGTCCCTTTTTCATGGGGATTTACTCATCACAGAGATGCACTGTGTATTTGACACTTTATTATGTTGTCACCAACTTCTGGCCTCATCCACAATGGATTTATATCTTGAATCGGCGGACATAAGGCCTAATTGGACTTAACCGCTCTCTAAGTATATGAACGGCGCTGATCATTTGCTATTTCATTGAAACTTATGAGGGTGATGATGTACTCAGGGGTTCTTGAATTGGGGCCATTGATTAAAAGAACAATCTAAAATGATATTTTTATAATTATATGCAAAATGTACATATAGAATTACGATAATTTGCTATGATAATGATAATGATAATATATATTGTAATCAATGTAAACATATTAAGGCACTAATTAGGTTTTTCCTTGTTTAAGTATGTAGATAGTGATAATATATATTGCAACTAATGTAAATATGTAAAGGTACTCATTAGGTTCTTCCTTTTAACGTATGTAATTACATTTAGGCACTAATAATATTTTTTTATTTAAGTTTCTTCCTCATTAGTCTACTAATTTTATGCACACATTTTTCATTGTAATATACACAATCTATATATGAAACAATTCATTCTCTATAAGTTTCAATTTGGTATCAAAACCGATGTTTATAAGTTGGTTTCGATTTCTAGGTAGTTTTTTTTTCCTTATCATTCTTTGGCGGTTCTTGTACTTCTTTGGTTGATTTTATTTTGGCTAATCCTTCTTTTTTGGGCTACAATGATCTTCACTATACATAAGATATGTTGTTCAATTCCTTTTTTAACATATTAAAAGATTCCTTTCACCAAGATGCTAGTGATCGGACCTTAATCACAGCCTTCACTCGCTCGTATACACCGACTAAAGTTATTGCCTTCTAGTTCACTCACTCATGCACTACATATGCGAAGACCCTCTATCCACTCTATTTCAATGTCTTGTATCCAATCCCGAAGCACTAACTCAGCTTTCGTCTCCTAGTTGACCCAGTTGAACTAAACCAATCTATATAGGTTTGATCAGTTGGTTCATTCTCTTTTTGGTCAGTTTTCTTACAACCCAGATTGGTCTCTGAGGCTTTTAGTCCTCTCAAATTTATTTTTGAGGTATGTATTCCATAATCTCATCTCTCTCTTAGTTTCAAGTTTGGGTACCTTATTATTCACACTACATTTTTTGGTTTCCATGGTTGCTTCCTATAATTCTCACACTATCTATTGGAAATTGATTCAAAATAAAATAAAATAATATTATGTTAATTAATTAAGTTGCAGTCAAAGTAGTATAAGTTAGTTGGGATATAATATTTTTTAAATGTAGTGATTTAGTGGTAATTTTATAGGCTGATAATGCCTTGATTTTCTGCATTTTAGTTTCTTTGTAGCCTATATATAGGTACTTTATTTTCAGTACAATAGTAGAGTTATGTTGCAAAGTTGTATCCCAAACATTCCAACATGGTATCAGAGCTATAGATCCTTAAGAGACTGTGAGATTGAGTGAAACAAAAAAAAAAATCCTCTTCCAATGGCTGCTAGCAATTCAACTACTCTCCTACCCACAAATTTCAATGGTGAAAATTATCAAGTATGAGTTGTCAAGATGAAAGCTCATTTAAAAGGTCTCGGCTTGTGGCAATAGGTGGAAGAAGAAAAGCCATTAGCAGTCTTGGGAAATAATCCAACACTAAATCAAATAAGAGCTCATGAAGAAGAAGCAGCAAAAGCTCCAAGAGTGTTATCTATAATTTTCGTTGCAGTTTCAGAATTAGTTTTCACAATAATTTTGACTTGTGAAATGGCTAAGAACGTTTGGGATATGCTGAAGAAATTATATCAAGGCAATGAAAGAATGAAGAAGATGCAAGTTTTAAATCTTAAAAGAGATTTTGTAACTTTGAGCATGAAAGAACATGAAAGCATGCAAGAATATTCTGATCGATTGATGACATTGGTGAACAAAATATGGCTATTGGGGGAGGATCTACCCGAGAGAAAAATTATAGAAAATATTTTTATAAGTTTACCCAAAAAATTTGAGGCAAAAATTTCATCTCTTGAAGATTCAAGAGATATTAATGATTTAACTTTATCTGAATTGTTTAATGCTTTGCAGACATAGTAGCAAAGAAGGGTTATGAGAAAAAGAGAAACTCGACAGATAGTTGAAGGAACTTATTTGGCTATAGCTGCAAAGGGAACAGGAAACATCCCTCAGTGTAACCATTGCAAGAAGCATGGTCATGAAGAAGAAAATTGTTAGCACAAAGGAAAGTTTCAATGCTACAATTGCAAAAGATTTGGATGTCTACAAAAAGATTTCAGATTTAAAAAGGAAGAACAAGTAAATATGGTTGATGTGGCTGAAGAAGAATTTTTTTTATTTAATTGGTGAGAAGTGCACCAAGAATTTTAATTTGGAGAGATGTGCTCCAAAGGAAAGTTGATGAAAAGTGCATCATGAAAAGAAGAGAAATGTTTTTGGAATTTTTGAAGAGATATGCTCCAACAAGACAATTGCAAGTATGAGATTTTGAAAATGTTTTTGGAATTTTTGGAGAGATTTGCTCCAACAAGACAATTGCAAGTATGAGATTTTGAATCAAAGGAGCATGTTGGAAATTGATTTTAAATAAAATAAAATAAAATAATATTATGTTAATTAATTAAATTGTGGTCAAAGTAGTATAAGTTAGTTGGGATATAATATTTTTCAGATGTAGTGATTTTGCGGTGATTTTGTAGGTTGATAATGCCTTGATTTTCTGCATTTTAGTTTCTTTGTAGCCTATATATAGGCACTTTATTTCAGTTCAATGGCAAATTTATGTTGCAAAGTTGCATCCCAAAAATTCTAATACTATCACCCATCATATTACTATGATTTTCGAAAGTTTAAATTATGATGTATCAAGAGATGTAGTTTTCTAAATTGAATACTTCTTTGGTGAGTTGTTAATGCTAAGGTTACCATACCTATCAAACATGATGATGAAATAGAAACTATGTTAACTAAGATGATCGATCAATGGAACAAAAAAACTCACTAAATTTTAACTTGGTTTCATAATACTTGTCATCCTATTATTAAGCTGGAATTTTTTCGTTTTGAATGTGTTAAAGATATTTGATATTTCTTCTAGCCATAATATGCAATTTTACATGATGTTCATCAATTTCAGCTTTATGATTGTATTCATTGTTTGCATCAATTTCCCAATCAAACCATTCACAGTTATGTTTCAAAGCTACAAACTTTATGGGATCAATTGGTAGTTTATGATCCGTATTGGTCTGATGTAGCCTCTGCATAAAGTTATGTCGTCTTTTATGATCATCAGCTTTTATGGTATTTACTTATAACTCTCCTAGTTAAACTTGTCACAGCTATTCAAGAAGTAGTCTCTAAGGAAATTCCACTTGATCTTTTACATCACTTGATCTTATTCATTTTGATTCTTGGGGCTTTGCTCTTAATATCACCATAGGTGTTTCTCAATATTTTGTTATTTTTGTTAATGATTATTATCGGTATACATGGATTTTTTTAATGAAAAATCATTATGATTTGCCTGCAATTTTTATTCAATTTACTAATATAATTAAAAACCAATTTTCTTACAATATTAACTTTTTACATATAAATAATGATATGGAATACTAAGACATTACCCTTTGTCAAATTTTTATTACTTATAACACTATTGTTCAATATTTTTTGTCATGGTACCTCTCATCAGAATGGAGTAAAGATTAATGATACATGTATAGGATGTACTCAATGAGTCTGAACCTATCCCACGGATGTATTAAAAATGATACCTTGGGACGGATGTAAAGTTAAGCAAATTGCTTCTGCTCCAAAAACAGAGGACTACCGTGTAGAACGTAAACATAGGCATATTATGGAAATTGTTTGATCTCTCTTTATGTATGGAAATTGTTTGATCTCTCTTTATGTCATCTTTTTATCTTAAATCTTTTTAGAGTAAAGCCACTCTTAGAGTAGTTTATACAATTAATCATATCCCTTCTCATTTTATTAATAATATTTTCACCTATGAATGTCTCTATGGTCATTTTCCTTATTATCACAATCTTTGAGTTTTTTGCTACTTGTTTTGTCCATCTTCAGTCACATGAATACACCAAATTATAACTTCAAGTATGATTGTATTGTTTCTTAGGTTATAGTATTAAACATAAAGGTTAATAGTGTTGCGATCTTCTTTCTTAGCTATTCGCATATCTTGTTTTGTCACTTTTTGGGAACATAAGATGTCTTCTTCTTTATCTACCTTTAGAGTCACTTCATCTCCTACCTTCCTTGCTAATCCTAATATTATTTTATTCCCTGATGACTCTATTATAGGTCCAAATTGTTTAAAAATTTTCAATCCACCTTTGCCCACACTTAATGATCTTCCTCATGTGGATCCTCAACATCCTTTTTCTACTGTTTAAACTTTTTTTTTATTCTCCACTTTGTCATTCTTCTTATATAAGTCAACCCAGTGTTGCTCTTTATGATTATCATTTTTATTATGCCCTTATTTCTCTTTATACTTCCCATACTTATAATAAGGCTATTACTTATCTTTTATGGTAAAAAGCAATGGAAGAAGAACTCAATGCACTTACTTCTACTTATATATGGGATTTAGCTAATTTAATTAAGGATAAATTTAAGGTTAACTATGAATGGATCTATAAAATTAAGACCAAGAATGATGGCTTAGTAGAACGATATAAGGCTTAACTTGTAAGTTAAATGTTCCACATAAGAATATAGTATTAATTATAAAGAGAATTTTGCTTATTTAACCTACATCACTTTTTTTTTGTATTCTCATTGTCATTATTGTTGTTAAGTATTGGACTTTATTTCAAATGGATTTTAAGAATGCCTTTTTAAATGGAGATCTCATTTAATATGTATATATACAACCTCTGGTAAGATTCATGTAACTATATGGAAGCCAGTTCATACCTTATGGGGGAGTTTTCTAATAATTGTAAGGTAACCATCATCTTAATTAACCCTTCTTCCAACTCAACATCATTAGTGGCATCTAATTCCAAGTAGTCAGTTAAGAATGCTGCCAATTGATACTTGCAACTTAATCTAAACATTTCCTGCACTAAAGGATCAATCACATCAATAGAGAAAATAGAATGATCATCTTGAGGATATTTCATTGCATCTAAAATGTTAAAATGAATTACTTCCCCATCAAATTCTATCGTAAAGGTGCCCTCACGAACATCTATCTTAGTTTAGACCATGTTAAGCAACGGTCTCCCTAGTAAGATAGGTATTGGATTATACGAAGTTTCATTATTCATGTCCACTACATAGAAATCTGCAGGAAGTTTCAACTTATTTACCTACACAAATACATCCTTAACTACACCATCAGGGTAAGCATTAGTATAATCAACTAGTTATATGATAATACTTGTCTCTTTTAGAGGTCCCAAATTTAAGAAGCATAAATTGATCGAGGCATAACATTGATTAAAGCTCCTAAATCTAACATAACTTTATTAATCATGTTATGAATTTTATAAGGAATAGTGAGCATAACTAGATCATGGCATTTTGGAGGTATCTCCTTCTTAAAGACTATAAAAATGTTCTCACCGATCATCACCTTCTCATACACAATTCCTTAAGGAATTTTACATACATGGGCACTTGCTTGATTGCATCTAGCAAAGGTATGCTCACTTCTATCTTTCGGAAAGTCTTTGATATCTTGTTATCTTTTTGTTCCTCGTTTGATTTTGCTAATCTACTAGGAAAAGATGGAGTATTAGTCTTAACTATATTACAACTTTCTAATTTTACCTTTGTGCTAGACAAGGGATTTCCTTCATTTCCCAACTCCTTCTTGATCTTTTCTTCACTGGCCATCCTCAACAAGGCCCTCTTAAGAATCTTAAGATCCTTCCTCAAGGTTACCGCATTAACATTCCTTAGATTCGCCTCAGATTGAGATGACAACTTCCCTCCCCTGTTGATAGCTACTACCATCTGACCCATCTAGTTTTCCAAATTCTGGATGCTTAATTTTACATCTTTCTAAAATTATAGAGCGTTAGTAGCAAGAGACTTAACTAATTCTTCCAAAGATGCACCTGAATTGGAAGAGGAGGCTTGTGGCCCTATTTGGAATTGTTGCGCTCCTTATGGCCTATTCGGGAAGTGATTTTGCTGCTTATTTCTCCCATAACTCAAGTTAGGATGGTCTTTATAACCTAGGTTATACGTCTAGGCATATGTACTAGTTGGGAAAATTCAATCCCATAGCATTGATGTATTCCACACTTTCCTTTTATAAGGTTGGGCACCCATTAGTTAGATGGTCTGTATTTGCACATATTCCACACATCTTTATCTGTGCCTGTCTGACAGCAATTTTTCTAAAAAAAGGCATTAATTCATCTAAAATATGTTTAATGGAAGAAGTACTTACCTTGTATACATGAGGAACATTGTTACAAGTGCCAAATTGTTGAATGTTAATAGTTATGCTCTCAATTAGCAATCAGGCCTCTATAGGAGTCTACTCACATAGTGCCACACCACTTGCTGCATCTACCACACTCCTTTCTACAAGTTACAATCCTTCGTAGAAATATTAGATAAGGAGATGTTCTGATATGTTTTGGTGGGGACAACTAACACGCGACTTCTTAAAGTCCTTTCAGTACTAGTAAAGGGACTCTCCATTATGTTTCTTTATCCTGTATTTTTTTTCCATAAGTTGGTTATCTTTAATGTTGGATAATATTTCTCCAAAAATAGCCTTTTCATTTCAATCCATGTGTTCACACTCCTAACAAGCAAATCAAATAGCCAGGCTTTTTCTACATCTTTTAGTGAGAATAGGAAAGCCCTTAAAATGATCTACTCATTTGTCACCCCTAAAGGTTTCATACTCAAACATACCACATCAAGTTCCTTGAGATGCTTATATGCATCCTCACCTACAAGTCCGTGAAAATTAGGCAACAAATGGATTAATCTAGATTTAAGTTCAAAAGTGACATATTCGCAAAATTTAGAAAAGTAATGCATAATGGTCTTTAAGTTAAGTCTGGTACAGCCAACTCCCATAGTGTTCTTAGATTAGCCATTTTTTCTTCAAATCCAAGCCCTTGTTATACTTCTAAAGTTGTTTTGGTTTCCCTTCATAACATTCATAGTGTCCTTCCAATCTTCGGATCAAATTGTGTAGGTTCATTATAAGGAGATCTACCATACCCCAAAACTAACAAACATGAAAAGATTAAGAAATAGCTAAAAAACTTTGACTTTAAATAAATAAATATACAAAATGCCAATTGAAATCAAAAGAAAAAACTAAAGCACCACAATCCTCGACAACAATGTCAAAATTCTTGATGCATTTCGAATGCACTAGAAAATTAAACATAACTCTGCACAACTAAATTTACAGTAGTGGTGAGTAGGGATCTTATCCATAGGGAATGTACATGTAGTTTTTGTAATGAAAGGAATTGATGTTTAAGAAAGAAAGGGGGTCTGCTTGGATTCAATTAAGACAATAAAATAAAATGGAATCAATAAAAGCAATAATGCGTTTAAATTCTTTTCTCAGTTCATTCTCAATCTACATACAAATAAACATACTTCATTGTCTTGTTGTTTTCACACTTCTTTTAGAAACTATTAATCATAGGTTAACAATAAGCTCTATTATTGGTTTTCCTCTGCATCTTGTTTAATCAAAATAACCTCTTTAACTAAACCTAGATATCGAACAACCTAGAGTAAGCTCTTTAGATTTAATAAGACAATCGCAATATGAACTAGGAAAACAAATTAATCTAGGAAAAAACCACACAAGCTTGGGTTATTTAACTTATGTTATGTTATCCTTAATGGTTTAACAACATTAGTTTACCACAAATGAAATGAAAACACAACTATTACATATTGCATTAAAGATTCTAGCAAAAGGTTTATAAAACAACAATCCAATGAAAGCATTCAAATCATTCTTACACAAATACCCAAGTTAATAAGCAAAGAAAAAAACAATCCAAAAAAGAAAAAGAGTCAATAATACACAATGAACAAAAGATCAAATGTGATCTTCGGTTTTGATTTCCCCTACGAACCAGAAGGAAGAAGGATTTATGGATCTCAAAGCAGTCAGAATTATGCCACCTTTCATGCTCAAAAAATGATTCATGCCTTTTTTGGTTGCTCACGTGTCTATTTATATGAAAAACTAGGATTTTGTGAAGATGCACAGTTTGATGCACGACCATGCATCCAACAGTGCATCTCTAGAAAATGATACTTTCAAAATTATGCACAACCTATACAAGTGGATACATAATCATGCATCTTGCAAGCCATGTTGAATGCTTCTTTTTCAAACATTTTCTTGTCTTATCTTCAATTTAATCCATCTACTTCTTGTTCCAAAAAGATAAATGGGTTTTAACTCATTTCAGCTCTTATGCTTCCAACTTGTACCTAAAACTAAATGTGAACCAAAATGAGTATCTTAAGCATTTTATAATATTAATCGCTAAGTGCTAAGGATTGTATATATAAACAATAAAGCACAAATCATCTACTTTATCCTTACATTGTGGGTTGTGGCTATAGTAATGAATCTCAAAACCTAACAGTTAACCACAAGCTTAAGGTCAAAGTAAAGAAGTTCACAAGATGAATAATTGAATAAGTCAAAAAGAAAATACAATACAATAAAATAAAATAGATATAAAAATAATGGTTAGATTAATAAAAAGTAGGCTTTCTTAATATTATGGTCCCCAGAAATAGTGTCAAAAACTTAATTGTCTAATTTCGTGTCAATATTAAAATTTACCACAAGTGCACAGTATAATTGTAGCAAACACGGGCAAATACAGGTCGATCCTACAAAGACTATAAATATTAGTAATTAATCTTTTTTATTATCTAACCTATGAAACAGATTTTGGATTTTAATTAAAAATTAAACTAAACAAATAAACTAAGATTAAAAAGTACTGAAATTAAAATAGGGGAAAATACTTAGAATATTCAATATCAAATAATCGTGTCTAGGTAATGAATCCTCCCAAGAATCATTAAATATTAAACCTTTATCATGCTATTATATTATTGATTATTGGATATGGAAACTCTTATCTTATGTTAGTATCTTTCTCAAAACTATTAACAACTAGTCTACCAGTTGATTAATAAAAATCTTTCTAGTTAAAACCCTTAGGATTGCATTATCCATTTTAAAATTCTACTATTAGGTTTGACCATAATCTAGAGGATTTATGTTAACCTATCTCTAGGTTTAGATGCAACTCCTTTCAATTATGGTAGATCTATTCAAATAAGAGGATTTCTCAAACTCAATCATATTAAATCAAATCATGCACTAATATTCTGGATATATTAGAACAAAAATAAAACGTATAATTGAATCGTAATAAATCAATCAATATAATTGCATCGAATAAAAGATTAAATCATATTGTTATCACAAACTAGATTTCATCATATCTAGACACTAAGCAAGTTTAGCTCCTATCCAAGAAAACAAAACCAAAGATAAATATGCAAAAAACTAATAGAATATAAAGAAATCATAATTTTAAATCTCCTATTCTCTGCTATTGAATCTTCTTGCAAGTTTAGATTTTATGTTGTTATCTATCAAATCTCTTGAAGTATTCTTCTTGTTTTTTTCATCCCCTGATCAAAATCATCATCTCTTAATGTTGCTTATAACCTAAAAACTTCGAAAAATTTGACTTTCTTCAATTTACCTATGTTCGTCTCTTTTAAATTAAGGCTTTTGGGTTATAAACGGTCAACTTACATGGGTGTGTGAGTGATTGTGTATCTTTAAAAACACTTGAATTCGTGACTTCATATAGGCACAAGAGAATTGCACAGGTAATATACACAGCCTTATATATCATGATACACGAGCATGTAACTCCACATAACCAAAAACCAAACTTCTTCAATCTTCACACGTTTACAGAGACTTACACAGTTATTGTACATGGTTGTGTAGGTCCATAGTTACTTGAAATCTTCATTCTATGCCACTATTTCATCCGAATTTGTCTCTTTTAGATTTATGAAGGCAATTATTACCTACAAATGCACGTGAAGAGAATTAAGTACCAAATACACAACAAACTATAAAATATCAAGCAAATATGAATTTATTAGGTACTTAGATTATATTTACCATATTGGAATTTGACAAACTACCATTTCAACATTTTTATAGTATTTAATGAAGGTAATAATTAGCTTAAAATGTAAACCAAATTTTGATGGCTAATATAATAAATTTAATTTTGCTTTATGTATTAAGCTAAAGATTTCAGGATTGACCAACATTAAATTATGATCTTATTACTACAAAATTTTGATCATTAACCTAACAAAATGTTGTTATTTTTTAACCAAGTTAAATCAAGTCGAGCTTTAAATCAAATTAAGTTTTAAAGTCTAAAAGTTTATTTTCTAAGTCTAAGTGTAGCCTAAAGCCTAATTAGAATGGGCTTTACCCCTTGATTTTAAATCAGGTTGAGCCTTAGCCATTTTGCTAATGTTAACCACCACAACTTATATAATCTTTAGAAATATATAATGGAGATAATAATACAATATACATATATCAATACTATTACTAAATAATAATCACCACTTATGCAACAATCAAAGGTTTTAAGTAATTATATAAAACTTGTACATGGTTAAAGATATATGCTAATTAATTAATCCTAACCAATAGATTTATACACATAATGATCTAGTCCAAAATAATTCATTCCAAGAAATAGACTGTAAATACATTATTCTAGCCTCAATTAATAAGCAGACAATTATTGCTCCATAAATAATATGACCCATTCTGACTTCGATTAATAAGTCTCATTCAACCATCTCTCACTATGGAATGGTACATTTCTCACTTTAGCCATCACATAAATACAAAAATAACACCTATAAGTTTCAATTATGATTTTATTATGCATATATAATTGCAATCTCACTCTAATCATACTCTAATTACACACATGGCACCTACACAATGAAATACAAGCATCTAAATTATGACTAATTATCATTTAACACACATCTCCCTATATAAATTATGAGTAAGAAAAACCCAAAACTATCAAATTATTGAAATTATAATTCCATTATGACCCTTATGTGAATTTTTTACAACTCTAACCCATTTTTAAACAAATAGAAGCATGAAAATAACTACTAACGATACTGAATATCAATAATAAATAAATTAATAATCCCACATCCTAAAGATCATAATTGATGCATATTACATATTAATCGTACAATATGTACCTTAAACCTCTTATTTGTTGCAAAAAAGTATTTTTCTTTTTACTTGAATCCCTTCTACTGTGAGAAAAACCTACCACAAACCCCTTTTCCCTTTGTTAGAATCCCTTATTTTAGGCTTCATTATTACTTTTCTATATGTTCTCTTGTTTTCTTTCATTCAATTTTATGAAAATAATAATTGAAATTACCAATAATTATAATTAAAATGTTCTATCAAGAGGTTTGATTAATGGATAGGTTGATTTTATTAATCGATGTTTTAATTTTAAGAAACAACATCATAGTTTGGTTAGGAACTCAGTTATCTAATCAGGTATTAAATTGGGGGTTCGATTAATCAAACATAAGAGCTTTTTATTGATGTCAATTAATATCTTCTCATTAATTATAAATAAATCTCTTAATTTTTATAACCTTTTGATTCAACTAGATTTGATATTCTTATCAAAAGTTATGATATAATTATCAAACAGTACTTAATTATGACACTAAACTAAAGTGACATGTTTCTTCCCCTAAATTCTTCTATTTGGATTAATTACAGGTCTTGGTGTTTGTTCAAAAATGTAATTATTTCTCGTATATTTTTGTAATCTCTTGAATTTCCAAGTGTGTATAAGAAAATATAAGAATGTTTATGCTCCAAATGTTGAACATTAAAAATGTTGTTATAGGTATTATTTCTTTGACAAATGAGATTTTTCATGGTAAACCATTTAACTTATGCGTAATTACATTAGTGAGATGTCTTGCTCATAAAAGGTGAATTTCAACCATGTCTCAAATACGAAGTACAAATATTATATGAGTTAAATATATTAGCAAATTTCCCAACAACTGACAACCACATCTTCTTTCCTTCTTAACAACTCTGACTTCCCTACTTTAAACCCCAAAATAAACTTGAAAAAATAGCAACCTAAAAGAGCAATGGAGAGAACTACATAGAGCTTAGTAGTAGGAGACTCAGGGAACCTGGGCAAGCTCAGGTATGTGGAATCTAAAGAGGCAAAGCCAATATAGGTGCCATTGCAACAAGGTGCCAGAAAATGGAGCTTACTAGAAAAAGGCTAGCATTTCCAATAATTCAGTGATGGGTTAACACAACTTGGAAAAACAGGGATTTTGTAGAGTATAATGGTGAACAAAGATGAGTTTTTCATCTTCAAGTCTAACACTGAAGAGAATGCTCTAAAGGTGCTCAACACTAGACCCTGGCATGTCATAGGTCACCTAGTCCTCATCCAAAAATCGCAGCCAAAAGTCTCCTTGGATAGAAATAAGTTAGAATCTATCCCTTTGTAGATTAATATACATAGGTTGCCTCTGGAATATTGGCCAGCCAAAGGATTAAGTTATATTGATAGCAAATTCAGAAAACTACTGGGACTCAAGAAAATACAGTTTTAATGAAAAGGATAGGCTTTGCAAGGATTTGTTAGATACATATATTACGAAAAAAACTTCCAAATAAAATTAAAATCATGGAACTTATAGAGAATGGAGAACTAGAGGAAGACATAATAGAGATCACATAAATATGGAGACCTAAAGCCAAAGAAGAAAAGCAAATTTGAAGGAAAAAAGAAGTGATGGTAGGGAATTAGATTGTGAAGGAAATACCAGAAGCTATGGAGGGTAATCAGGCACACAGTCTAGTACTAAAAATGAACGAGTGGGAATTAAAGTTGAACAGACTAGATTAAACAATGAACAACAGGAACTAAATAAATCCTTGGTGGAAACTCAGATAGGGAAAGACTAATGTCTCATATACCAAAAGGAACAGGACAGGTTTGAGGAGGTTACTAGCCTATTAGCTAAATGGAAGCAGGTGAATGAGGGGTTGGAACAGGAAATAGAAACAGAAATGGAAAGCACTCCAGTGAGGGAAAGGGGTGAAGCATCTGACTCTAAAAAAGATACTAAAATTGCTTCTGCTGGAATGAGTCAAAGAACTAGAAGGAAAAGGTCTAAGAAGAAGAATAAAAGATGAAGTTAGCAGTATGTAGGGATGTCAATCTTGGCCTGGCCCGCTCGGCCCGGCCCGTTTTTAGCCCGGGTTTGGGGGGCCATGGTCAGGCCACGAGCCGGGCTATCCCGGCCCACGCAGGCCAGGGGCCGGCCTGCGGTCCCCTGTTTTTTAGGCCCGGCCGAGTCGGGCCGAGGGTGACCCGGGCCCAGCCCAACCCATTAACATCCCTAGCAGTATGGAATATGAGAGGGCTTAATAGGCTCAATAAATAGCTTTCCAAAAGGAGTTTAGCAAGACCAGTAAACTAGATTTTATTGGTTTCTTGGAAACCAAAATAAAGAGGGATAACCTAGGGAGAAACATATGGTTCCTAGATAAGGACCAGAAGGTAGTCACTAATCATAACTATCACATAAATGGAAGGGTAGTGATCAGTTTCAATCTTTAGAAAATGAAGATGTTCAGTAATTTTGAAAAATGATCAACTTATCCATTATGTCCTGCTTCTCAAAAAAGTTGTTTTGGAAATTGTAGTTACTACCATATACGCAGCTAATCATAAATTTCAAAAGTAGGATGTATAAAGGGAACTCGAGAGACTTACAAAAATCATAAAGTCCCCTTAGACAATACTAAGGGACTTTAACTACACACTATAAATGAGTGAAATAAAGGGAAAAAGAAGATGGAAACTTCAGGACTACAGAGAATTGCAAGAAATGGCATCAAAGACGAGACTATATTGTAATACCCCACTATCATATACCTGAACATCCATAGGACATTCAAGAACATACCCTATAACAATGGCATGTTAGAGCAGTCTTATACACTTATTATGACATCACACACTTTACAAAATCTGAAAGGCAACTTTTTCATTTCATTCATCAAGATAATCTACATGGTAGTCTTTAAAACAAATATTTACATCATCACAAACATCTAAGAGCATACTTCTCGTTTTACAAAAAAGTTCTACATGACAAAAGAAACTACATAAATATAATCTACAACTCCTCAGATGTCAGCTGTCCAACCTTTGAACCATTTCTTAATGCCAAAACGTTCCTCTAGCGTATCTTAGGAACTAGGTCTCCTCTCTCGTACCTAAAAAAGTCATGTTGCAATTTTGATGAGTTTTATAAACTCAGTGAGTCAACCATCCTCTATGTGCTCACTTATTTAGAGCATTAAACATTTCAAATATAGATCAAATGCACAATATTTCTTATCTCAACAATTCATCATGGATTACACTCATTTCATATAAACTTTTCAGAAGAATTCAATCATATTATCAAATATACACAAATATGGCATGTCTGAATATCATCATAATTCAGAAATGATTTCACAATCATATATGTACAAATGCATATACATATAAGACTCTCCACTTTATTATTATTTTTTCGTGACCAAGTTCCTTTTATTGTTCCATATCTCTTGTAGATATCGGGCTCTTTTCAGATATTGTCTTATACCTATTGTGGATACCGGGCTCATTAATCATGGTGCTAATGGCTTTGCATGTAGAATTTTGAGCTTTAAGCTCTTTCAGACTAGCTACTCAGGTCACAACGCCTTTATCTGATTATGCATATTAATGTAATGCATCAACTTACAAAATATGTTGTCAGTAACATTTATTCATGATGCACAGTCAGATTCAGATATTCATCGGACCTAAGTCCAGCATTCAATAATATGTTGAGAATACAGATAACTTTCAAACTCATATGCAATCAGAACACTTCCAATACATTCCCAGATATGAATCTCCTCAAACCATTAATGTCTGGAATTGTCACATACACATCATTAACAGTTAAATATTGGAAGTTGAGCAGAAAGAAATCAATCCTTGTGAGAACATCTAGGTTACTCACAGTACGCTCCAGATTAAGCTATTGCCTAGATGGTCTGACAATGTCTGGATTCAGTCGATCGACTTGTGCGTCTAAAATCATTCAGTACATACAAAATTCACATTACAAATTCGATCAATCAAATACATATTCAATCTTGCACATATATGTATGTGCCATGTTCAAGGCATGCTCAATGACTTTCTTGGGCATGTTTCCTTAATCACAATTCATGTTCATTCAAAAATTGTCACTTGGATATGTCTTGTTTGCACTTAGGTTTATACCTCAATTAAATTATTTAATCTAAATTCATCAATCAATCATCAAACTAGTTCATTTCAAGCCTAAATGTATAATAGGATAGTACCTTATCATTAGTTGATTCATACATCATTCAAAAGATAATATTTCATGTTCAAACCTCACCCATGATCATAGTGGACCTCACCACGATTGTGACAAAACCTTATGCATCAGGCCACGATCGTGGAGACTCTGCCACAATCGTGACATAACCTAATAATTAGGCCACAAATGTTTCAAACTTAGGCCATTATGGAGACTATGTATGATTTCTTCCAATTCTGCACGAATGTTTCACACTTAGGCACATCATTAACACTTCCAATTTTCTAGAATTAATGCTCATTTATGTATCCTCATTTAGGCCTGAATTATAATCCAATTCTAGCTTAAATCTTTTCATTTGATAGCTCACAAATCATGGTCTTTCATACATCAAAAATCAAACTAGAACTATCGTAGAGTATCATGCATATAGTCCTAATTCTTTTTCAATTCAATAACATTATATTAACATCTTTCTTAAGGACAAATTCAACTTTATTATACTTCAAATTTAGACCTAATTCATCCATGAATCAGCCTATATTGTTGGGTCCCGATTTTTTTAGGATTTATTTTATTAAATTATCAAGCATGAAAATAAATTGGAATTTATGAATTTAAAAATTTTTGGAGTTTAATATGGTATATTATGTATTTTATATGGTTGCATGAATTAAAATTAAGTGGAGGAGTTAGTAGGAATTTACTTTAATAAGGAAGGGTAAAATTGAAAAATCAAAACTTTTGTCTTAAGTTAATAAGAAAAAGAAGAGAAGAAAGAGTCGTGAGAGTTAAGAAAACAAAAGAAGAAGAGAGAGTGTCGTCGAAGAGACTAGAAGGAGAGGAGAAGAAGGAAAGAAAGAAAAAGTAGAAAGAAGAAGAAGGAAAAGTTTAGGTGAGTTTTTAGGTATTATTTGCCTATTATTTTTGTTTTGATAGATGAAGTAAGTAGAGAATGTAGGTTTTATGTGATGAAAATGAAGAGAGAGAAAGAAAAAGAACAAGAGCTTTATATTCTTAGATTTTTACAACTTTAGTTAGATCTTAGTTCTTTGAGTTAGATAAATCAAGAATAGTTCAAGCTTAAGCTCATTCATAGATAGTTAGGTTTAAGGAAGCTCATTCGTGTAAGTTGATTAAATGAATATATATATGTATGTTTGAAGGGAATCAAGCTAGCCGAAGTCAAGAGCAAAGAGAAGAGCAAGCTTGAGCTTGAAAGTATCAAGTAAAATAGGTGGGTAATATGTTTATAGTTTTGTGATGATGAGCAAAAATATTTGTGTGTATGAATGCTAGAAATGTTTGTTTTGATTCATTATGAAT
>JANZXR010000002.1:36335954-36351501 GCA_027575705.1 Erythroxylum echinodendron
TCTATCCCTTGATGAATAATTGAGAGTGCACTTTGATCTATCTTCTTTGCTCACTGCAAAGTTTCTAATTCAGCCACGAATGCAATATCCTCGTCTTTGGGATCGTAATATCCCTTCTTGACAAGGATCTTTAAGTCATGAGACCCAATTATGGCCTTCATGCATAAAACCCTTTGATCATAGTTTGTTTTGGTGAGTTGTGGGTATTGGAAGGTGATAATAATTTTGGTTGTCATTTGAACAAGGCACTATTACCACTTTGTTGGAAGCTATAGAAGAACAATAAAAAAAAAGGGATAAGTGCAAATTTTTATTTCTATCTTTCAACTTCTTATCTCAATCACATAACATCTTATGACAAGTCTTTTTATAGGCTAAATATCAACAAGTAATGAAAAGAAACAAAAGACTTTCCAGCTGAACAACTTTTAATGAAATAGCTATAACTTTTTTTAGAAACCTCCAATGAACTTGAAACTTCCACTATTTAAAACTAGACTTAATAAGCTTTAAATTCATATTTAGTTGACCAACAAAAACATCTGTTTGTCATCCCAAAACGTCTCCTACATTTAATTCTGTTGAAGACAAAAAGTCACGTTTACTTAATTGCATAACTTTCAACAGGCCATTGATGCTGGTGGCTTTGCTTTCCAATTCTATAAAAGTGGGGTTTTTACAGGAGATTGTGGGAGTGACCTAGATCATGGTGTTTCTGCTATAGGGTATGGAGCCAGTGACGATGGTAAGTATTGGCTGGTCAAGAATTTATGGGGAAGTAGCTGGGGTGAAAATGGCTACATAAGAATGCAAAGAGATATTGATGCTAAGGAAGGTCTATGTGGCATTGCCATGCAAGCTTCTTATCCCAGTGCATGAACCCAGTCAAATGGAAGCTGAATGCGTATTCATCTTCTCTGCTCTTGCAAGTTTTGTGCGATGATCTATACCTGTATAGTGTGCCCACTGTGTCTATGTAATGTAATGTTCTCTTTGGTAATCAAATTCAAGCTGATTTATTTGCTTCTTGTGTATTCAACACAATATCGTTTTTCAAGCTTTGCATAATATATAATTACCCAATGACTAAACATAGTACAAATTATTATCAAGCGCAGTAATATCTTTAGGGGCGGTAGCCAACAGACTTGGTTTACGCTGTGCATGACTCTTTCTTGGTTTTATGAGGTATGTCCACTTGATTTCGCATTATCTTACTGAAAGGATTTGACTTTACCTCCATACCGTTTTCCATGTGATTGTGCTTCGAATACTAAGTTCAACCGTAGAATGATATCTCAACAGAATTACTGGTTGAAGCTGCCGTAAGAAGGTTGGGATAATTTGACCCTACGACAATTGTTTCTAAATTTAAAAATTAAAAATATGATACAAAATATCTATTTAATTGTATTCTATAGACCTTGTATCTAGCGAAGCGAAGTGGATCATCTAGAAGCTTATTGTATATTATAGTGCTCAAGGTAAGGAGCTCCAGGCATAGGAAAACACATCATTCTGCAAGAACATTAATGTCAAGCCTCAATTTATACCAGCCACACTAACTAATTACACTTCTTAAATGAAATGGATTTCCTCAATGCTAAAGTTAATTTGTTCCCTTTCTAGCTAATATACTAGTAACTGCGATGCCATTGCCACACCAAGAAGCATCTGAAGCGAGAGATTTACCTTCTTCACATAACTGAAATGACAAAACTGCCACAATCATCTTAGATTATGTTACGGTAAATCTGCTACATTAGATAAATTCCCAGTCAAATTCAGAGGCCTCGGGCTTCGATGATGATATGAAGTCCTTTCCTTTCTGGGGACTGAATGCTGGGTCAGGGGTGTCACGGCAAGCTGCACCTTCATGATGGTCCTGCTTCGCTGCTTCCCTTCTTTTCCGAAAAAAAGCCTCCACAACCTGTTTCTAAAGCAAAAGAATACGAAAGGGTGAAAAGGGATATCATCAATTTTCAACCTCGTACTCTAGTACTTCATCACTAGTGTTCTTGACTCTAGAATTTTGCAACAAAATTGTGCCAATTCAAAAGGTCTTATAAGAGTCAGGAGTCAATGAGAGAGTCACACCTTCAGAGAAATGCGTCTGTGTGTCTCACAAACACCAGAAGATACTTCACTACCATCCACTAAGATGCAGCTCTCTTCAAGTTTTGCTTTAGTAGATAATCCTGCATCAGTCAAATCGCGCTCCAGTTTCCCTACAACAATATCAGATAAAGTGGAAAATATGACAATTGTTAATTTCTTAATTCAGTCACTGCAAAAAGATTTTAGATAACAATGGTAGCTTAATAGAGAAAAAAACTATAAAATTATATGATAAATGATAGCCCTTAAATTGCGGTGTAAGTTCTATCTTGAGGGTGAGCACCTTCTTCTAACTTCTTTTACTCCATCTCATTCAGCATAGTCTATATCTTTTAACTTAACAGCCATGCTAACCATCTCCAGACAAAACAGTGAAACAAACTAAAAGAAAATCACATTAACCAATTGGAAAAGGACAAGAGTTGATCAACCAGAGATCCAAAATTCGGCATAAAATACCAACTAGGTTAGAAAAGACCAATGAGACCGGAATCCGTAGTCTGAACTCATACAGAGATAGTGAACTGTGTTATTAAGTAGGATAACAATCATGAACAAAGACTGATTCAAAGATGCACGTGTTACATGGAAATTGATAAAAGCATATGAATTACGTTCAAAGAAGAAATAATGAGCAGTAGAATTAAAAATCCTTGAACCTCAAACTCATGCAGATAGGGCTCAGAACCTTATATGGCCCTATGGGCTACAAGACTTTTTAAGGTCCATCGAGGATCAAGTCACATAGAGGAAGGGAAACAGGAATGCAGCAGTAAGAGGAAAAGAATTATGAAGCACATACTGACTATTTGAGCTGAGGAATTGCCGCAAGTCTGCTCAAACTCATAGCAATAAACCAAGTCATCAGCATTTGTAGAAGGCCCATCTAAAAGCTTTATGTTGGTGAAAGAGCTGCTGCAAGGTGGTAGGTCATCGGAGGCTGGTGACATCGTTGTTTTTTGATATTGATCATTTGGGTTTTTATCTGACTTATTCAATTCATACGGACTTTCATCAGAATGGTCTTCGTCTAAAGTCACCAATTCATTTTCAAACATCAAAGCAGCTTCTTCCAAAGATGGATCATCTTGTAGCACCTGAAAACGTTCCTTAGAACAGTTGTCGAGTAAATCAATTTTATTGCAAGGTTTCTTCCTTGACCGCTCCAAACCAATGCCTTCCACCAACAATTCAGAGGCTACATTAGTGGATGAGTCAGCTGATGCCCCTTGCATCACATCAACGAAGGACTGTGGGAGAACTTGTGCAAAATCTGAGCAAAACTGCCTGACATTGCTACCCATAGCTTGCAATTGATCTCCAACATATTCGAATTCCTGTTCAAGAATGAATTCAATTTTATGAGAAACATAAGCAGCACAGAAAGTGTATATGTGCTACTAAAGTGGGAGGGAGAAACAAAACAAGCAAAATCAGGAATCTAGTTTTGAAGGAAGACAGACGGCATATCAAGAACTCCAATAGTCTCATGTCACAGGGAAACACATCAAGGGTAGAAATTGAAATGGAATTTGTGAAAAAGAAAAAGAGAAGCCATTGCTTTGTAGACTTAGTAAATGTCATCAAAGAAAATGATTAACCCATCAACATTCCCAGAAGGTACATAGAAGCAATTAAGATAAACCTGGAACAAAACGTCATCCATCTCCAGGCACATATCTTCAAACTTCTGGTATATATTTCCAACCCATGTGATGCCTTTATATTTGTTATCCATCATGAATAAGTTAAAAAGCTCTAAAATCTCTGCTGGATAACAAAGAAACTTCCTTATATTTTGACCACTAATCCAAAGATTATGCAGCTGCATTTAAAAGAGAAATGATGGTAAGCTGAGGTTAAACTCTAATAGAAGAATCAACAGACAGTGGCAAAGAAAAATATATCCAAGGAAAAAGTCAATGCTGATTAATTAAAAGCATACTAGGAAAGGCTGCAGCTAATCAGCAACGTTACTTCTTTAACAAGTAGAGGTAGAAATTAAAGAAACCATAAGGCAGTACACAAAACACATTAAGGCAGCAGCTTAAAGTACTTGGATGTTGGAGGAAAAAGGTCCATATCATTTTAGTGACATATAACTTGTGCCAGTATATTATCTTCCAGGTTAACTTTGAGTTTGGAAGAGAAACAATGGAGATGCTATTACATAACCAACAAACTACTGAACAACCAAAATAAAACGCTCACTGTTGCCAGTGCCTTTGGGAATTATAAGTTTCTCTAGAAGTCATGTAAAGCAAAAAACAGAGTGATTTCAACTAAATCCTGAATATATGCACTTTTCAGGATTCAATCAATCGGATGTTGCTGCATCTCTGTTATTAAAGTTTGTTATGTGAGTCCCTTACGGGATCTCTGCACACCAATCAAGAATTTGATTGCAAATATCAGCAAAGCAAAAGGCATATAAAATGACAAGGTCATAAAAAGCATGACAATAAGATACATTCTGATCGTAAGTAACTAGTTGCAACAGCGATCAGCTCTCCCACTTACTAACCCTAATGCTTTCCCTGATCCTTGCACAAAAGCATTTGCACGTGACACATTTGAAAGGGTTGACTTGTCATATTAAATTAAAGGCCTGGAAATAATGTAAACAGTGGAACAACAAAACAATATGAAGGTATCCTCTAACCCAACTGGGATTCTCATCAATAATTGAGAAATTTTTTACAACGCAGGATCAGAATCTGACCCTTGATAGTTTCAAGAATGTCAATTCACAAGGTCTATCCATGGCTAGTTGAATAAAGCAGGGAGTCAATCTGAGCCACTCCAACTCGGCAACTTTTCGCACAAAAATAACGCTATCAGTTTGAAAAATAAGAAGTATAAAAAAGTTGAGAACCTTCTTTGAAATTCGAAAAGGTGGGAAAGAATAGGCATGGGTGGGAAGAAAAGTCACGAGGAAGCAAAGCAAAAGTCATGAGCAAACAAGCCAAACTGAATAAAGTGAAGAGTTAGACAACTTATAGGTGACAACATTCACATGATCAACAAAAGTAAAGAAGAAACAGTGAGAAAGCAATCAAAATAAATAGACAAAGGGAAACAGAAGGAAGAAAATAGCTAAATTCAGGCGATCAAGCCACAACAAAAGAAAGTGTGTTAAAAGGGAAGTACTAATTAGAAAGGAAAAACAGGAACAGTTTAATTCATAGCAGGAAAACCGCTGGTAAGATTCAAGTTTGAAACTTTGATCGCTTACAGGTGTTCTAGGTCGAAGCTGAAGAGTAAAGCAGCATGGGGTAGTTATGGGGAACGACCAGGAGACTTCACTTCTTTGGGAAGAGAGAGAGAGAGAGTATTAAAAATGTGTTTCGATACGTTGTAGAGAAAAGTTACTCCTTAGTGATGAGAGTTTCCTTTTCCTACCCTTATCGAATTTTCACTGGGGTTTCTTTCATTTTGACCAACAAAAAAATGGAATTATTATAATAGTTGACTAAAGAGGAAGCCGTTGCCGTTGATAACAAAGGGCGTGTTTGGAGAACGGCGGATCAGCCAAAATATTGGCTGATTCAAGTGTTTCAGCTGTTTGACTTTTCAAACAGCTGAAATACTTGTTTGGTAAGAACATGAAAAGCTAACTGAAAAACACCTCAAAACGTTGAACTTGAAAAATTGTATAAGGGCAGTGTTTTATAAAACTGTTTCACTTTTAATAAGTGAAAAATCAATTACACCCTTTAGATAAATAAAACTATACGTTAATTAAATTTTACAAATTAAATTTATGTCTAACTACAAGCCCTAAATTTTTTAGGGTTTTTTTTTATTTTAATTTTTTATAAAATTAAAAATAACATAATTATAATTATAATTATAATTTAATTTTTATTAAGTAATAATTAAATTATAATTATAATTTAATTTTTATTAAAGTAATAATTAAATTTTAATTTTAATTTAATTTTTATTAAAGTAATATTATTATAATTATAATTAAAATAAAAAAGTAAAAAATAAAAATAAAAAAGTCTACACATAACGAGTGACAAATTCATGCCCTTATATTTTTTTTTAAAACTATGCCCTCGTAAGTCATTTTACACATTAACAGCTAATACTAAACAGCTAATTTTATCAAACATCTCTAACAAACAGCTAATACAACCCACTGGTTAAATCAGCTAATAAAATCAGCTGTCAGTAAACAGCTGATAGAATCAGCTAACAGCTAATATAACCAGCTGATTGCCAAACAGGGCCAAAGTTAACGGCGTATGTTAACGTCATCTACCTTTTTATATGAGAATCATAATTCATCTCAAAATTTGTCGCATCTTTCTTATTCTCTCTCTCTTTTTGTTCTATATTATACTTACTTTGCATAATCCATTCTAATGTAGTTTACACAAGTTCTACGGCCTTCTATTTTGTTTCATATTAGAAGAGGTTGATAATTGGAAATGACCACGTTTCCATATATTTCACAATTTAAAGGAAATTTGAAGTTAAAGAGTTGACTGATCCTAAATCAATTACAAGATACAAAATCTAAAAAATTTAAAGGTTGGCAATGCTTCAAATGAAATTATGATCATAACAACTCATTATGTTGCGCAAGGCATGAGGCTTAAGTTATATATATATATATATGCAAGTTGTAATCAAAATTAAACTTTAGGCGTTATTTGAATGTACACCGATTGGCTTAGAAGGTGAAGGTCTTTTCCAATTTAGGCAAAGACTGCTAAGTAAGTTGAATCCTAAACCTCATTTGAATCCGAAATTTTACGCCAATAACCTTTCAAATCTTAAATTTTTTAAAACATTAGCACTTTTTAAAAATAGTGTAAATGTTAATTTGGCTTGAATTTACTTTTACGTAACAACCAATCAGGACCATTATGATCAACCTCCAAGTTCAGTAATAAAGTAAATCATCGACTCAGTTCTCTCAATTCTAACCGAATCATTAAAAGCTTAAAGTAACATATTTGCAACTACCACCAACACAATACCATTAGCTATAACAGCACTACTTCAACGTCCAAGTGGCAGATTTCTTTTGGTTCTTAAGACCTCAAGTTCACAACTAAAAATCGGTAGGGAACTTCTAGCCGCCTCGGCTAATCCTCATATACGTTTTGACATTTAACACGTGTATTCTTAAGTCGACTTTGAGGATGATATTTTTCTTTTAATAATGTTATTTAGTATTTCACGATCTATCAACAAATATCTTTTTAGAGGCAAACGCTACCATAGCCTTAAAAATATATAAAAGGGAAAAAGGAGAAAAAAAAAAAAACACTTGCAAACTGCTAAAACAAAATCTGGTTAATTGAATACTAGTGTCTCCATATCCAACAATCACTGCACTGCCCCTATCTCCACAAGAAATGCTAATAGGATGCCCAAACTTCAAGAGGCAGTGTGGATAGGGGTGAAGGGGCCTCACCACAGCATTTCATCAACGAGACAGAAAACATCACCACCAACACCATTAGTCAGTTAACAGCACCAACTCAACGATTGCACCGCCAATAAATCAAGTAAAAGCTAGTTATGTGAATTGCTATAGCAGAATCCAATAGAAAATTCATCTCAGAAAAGATAAACCAAAATCCAACTGCACAAGACTTCTTCCTCAAATAAGTGTAACCACCCAAATTAATATTCCCTACCAAGGAAAAGCATAAACAACAAAGGATCTTTAAGGACCAATGAAACAATAGCCAGAGAGACTCACGACCAACTGGTCATCTATTACCCACGAATAATTTCAAAACGAATCACCCAGCAACTACAACAGCCAATGTGCCTTGATAACACATACTTGTCAGGTATTCAGGGACGATAAATAAAGGATAGCTACAGGAAAGATCAAGAAAACATAGGTTTATTAAGAATCCTATCGCCAAGTTATCAAGGAAATTAGCATAAAATCACCCTACTATGGAAAGCAGAGGAGATAATTCAACAGCGTTTGATAAAGTGGTGGACGCTGCATATCTCAGTAATCCAGGAACATATGGCTAACATATACCAACAAAATTCGCCATATGACGTATAAGAATATCATATTGGAGAGAGAAAAAAAAACAACGCATATCATTAGATGCTCATATACTTGAGACTTAAAATCCAAGTAGGAAATTGATCATGCACCAGGAAACTATAATTACATCCACGTGGAGCATCAGTTACACTTCTAGAATGTGACTGGCATTTGCAGTTGATTTGCCCATGCTCCATATGTGCTTAAGTAAGTTTCACAACAGCATACGATTCCATGTTGTAAATTTCTTGTTTATGATTTTCTCCTTGTGGGGAAAATGGCCTAAACGACATGTCACATAAAATATTAATGCAGACCAGCAAAGAACTGAGAATGCAAGCCTGATACAACTCAGTGGGGCCTAACATGAACAAGTTCAGATAAATTAGGGCCTCAGAATCTTCGAGGCCATGCACATCATGTTGTTAAGGATTAAGAATGAAAATTGTGTACAAGCTCTTTCATCATTCCTTGAGCTATTTGGTAACTCAGAACAAGGACTAGGGGAGTATCTGGATATAGATGTTTTGTTTTCCTTGATTCCATATCTCCAAGAAAATGAGTTTGAAATATGAAGAAATAGTCACCTACCAGCTGTGTTGTGCGGAAAATATTTGTAGACGATTTTATAGAAAGGAAAACATTAATAGGAAACTAATAATATAAAAACAAACTAAACTGTTATATGTTACTGAAGTAAATTCTGTTGTTTGGAATTACTAGGTTATAGTCAGATAATGAGACAGAAATGTGTGGGAAATTGTTCAAAACAACTTCTGTTTTAATTGTCTGAAAACTAAATCACAATTTTGTGGCATACAATATTTTTAATACAGTCATTTGCAATAACTAATTTTCAAAATCAATCAATTAAACTAAGAAAA
Source organism: Erythroxylum echinodendron (assembly GCA_027575705.1). NCBI lineage: Eukaryota > Viridiplantae > Streptophyta > Magnoliopsida > Malpighiales > Erythroxylaceae > Erythroxylum > Erythroxylum echinodendron. The sequence goes on from JANZXR010000002.1 coordinate 36,344,991, forward strand.
AGGAAAAGAAGAAAAAATCTAAAGAAACATAAGATTTAAAATGTTAACAATTGTAAGCAATTGAACTTAACTCTTTTGTTTTATCTTATCAGTCAACTATTTTAAGTTAAATATTGTACTAATCCTCCTTAACTCAAGGACTACAAAGTAGTGGGACCCAAAGTATTAGTTTTATGTTAAAATCCAACAGGCAAAACTAACCTATTAGTCTGGGGCCCACAAGAGTTATTAAGAAAGTTACACTAGAAACTAATCTAGGGCGCAAGCTTGAGACCTTGTTACCATCTTTATTTATGTTCTAGCTGGATAATAGGTATATAGACATGTGTAAATCATATATTAGCCAAATTGATCCTGAATATTAAAGGCGTAAAGCTACATGAATTCAACCACGAGATCAAGAATAACAAAATAAGAAATCAACATCTTCAACCCAACATCCATGAAACTCGCACACACCTGTAAATATGCAGAAATAAATGTACACCACTCAACTTAATCAATTAGTAATTTGCGCATTGTTCAAAACAGAACTGATCCAGTCACATCGAAGTAAAAAGTCACATATCAACTATAAATTTCTCATATAAAAAGTAACACAAAAACATATTAATCTGCAGAAGACAAGGTTTCTAGTAGCTAAAGAACACAGAGAACCATAAAGGTTCAGCACTCCTTCTGAATTTACGTAATGGAAGCAGCAACTAAAGCACAGCAGTCCACAAAATAAAACCAAAGATTTCATTGTCTGCATTTACGTAATCACCACAACCATTTAAAGCATTTCAGCCCAAGAAGCTCTCATGCACCTGAACCAAACATCCATCAGAACTCAAACAAGTAATCAATATCAACAAATAAAAGGATTACATGCAAGTTAAGAAAAGAAAGCATAAAATAAAGGCCATATTTGACCCATTCCTCCTGAGCAGGTCTCCACCAAGTAGATGTAAACAAATAGATGGTGATATAAGTTGGTACACCTTTAAATAGTAACTTAAAAGGAATTTGTCCCATAAAAAATGAGAGAAATTTAGAAGCAAAGAGGATTGTGGCAAAAGACTAAAGACCGTACATAAAATAGAATGAATTTCAAGAAGAAAACCTCAACAAGAGCTCAAAATATCAAGAACAACTACCACAGCAATCTTGGATAACTCTACATCACTTCACAAACAGGTCATCAAAAAATTTCTTAATGGAACCATGCCTATGACCTACTGATAAAAATCTAAACCACCGTCAGGAACACATCTCCAACAACAATGCAATAAAATACACGACAATGAAACAGCAGAGAACAGAGGTTAGCAAAACCAATACGCAGCAAATCATAACTCCCAAGAGAAACCCAACACTAGGACAACGTAAACAAAACAAAATTTACCAACTGTAGATGGCAATAATAGTTACCTCAATAGTAGGGAGGCACGCCCTGATACATCCCACCAGGTGGAACTCTGGGCGGCATAGGCGATGGTTGGTGCTGTTGAGCCAACCCATAAGGGCCAACACCATCAGGATACGCACCGGACCCCATTCCAACAGAACTCGGCGGCATCCTATACCCAGTATTACTCATTCCACCATAATCACTGGAACCCGTCCCACCATACTGGGAAGCCCCATACACACTACCATAACTTCCACTCCCAATAGAAGGCGGCAACGAAGAATTCAACCCGTGGCTGGTACTGCTCAATCCAGAATACCCGTAACTCGGAAACCCACCAGGCATACCACCATATTGCGAACCAGGCATCGAAGACTGTGGCTGCGGTGGCTGCATTGGTTGTGGAGGTTGCATTGGTTGCGGTGGCTGTGACATATCACCAGGCCCTTGAGGCTTCGGCTTCTTGTTGTTGTCAACAGCCAACTTACATATCACTTGATGCCCATCAATGTTCTTGGCAGGGTCAGCAATGGCTGATCTAGCACCTTCCTCAGTCCTGTAGATAAAGAAAGCAAATCCTTTTGTTTTGCCAGGACCTTTGTGAAACCCTAAAGGGCCTTCTTCAATTTCTCCATACATCGCAAAGAAAGCTAACAATCTCTCAGAAGAGAGCTCGAAAGGAACATTGCCCACATAAATCTTCCTCAATGAAACGTCCACACTAGGCCCCGAATTCGAAACCCCAGCCGAGGCCAACTGGGTCACCGTCATGCGACCGTCAATTTTCTTGCTTGGCTCTTTAAGCGCCAAACGAGCGCCGTCCACGTGCTTAAACGTGGCGAATCCATAGCCCTTCGATTTCCCGGTGTTCTTGTCAAAGATCACGATGGCTTCCTCCAAATCTCCAAAGGTGGAGAAGAGGGCGCGAAGACTGTCGGATGTGGTCTCGGGGGCGAGGCCACGGATGAAGAGCTTGCGCAGAGAGGTATCAGCGTCGGCGACTGCGCGGACAGAATCAAGGACGTCGGAGTGGAGGACAGCGGCGGTTTGGAGGATTTCCAGAAGCTGGTCTTTAGAGAAGGGCTCGATGATCTTGCGGATGTCTTCGGGAGTAAGCGGCGAGGCTGCGGCGGCGTGGATGGGACTGGTGGTTCCGTTCTCGTCTGCCTTGCGTTTCTTGTTAAAATCCATGGCTGTGAAAGGTTGTTACTGATTGTGATTGTGGTGGTGGTGGAGATAATGAAGAAACGAGAGATGATTGAGGGTCGTATGTCAAATATAAACCCTAGACGATGGATTCTCAATGCTTATCGAGTCGGTGTGACCCGACACTTGGAAGCAAAAGGACTAAAATGGACCCATGTTTTGAAGCCCAAATACACAATACTATTCATAAAACGTATAGTTGTTCATCATAAAAGTAATCTCTTCTAGAATTTTTTACAAAATTATAAATTATTAAGTATTAAATTTACTTGTAATCTAATTTAAAATATTGAATTTAAATTAGATTAATAATAATATCTCTTATTTTCTGCATCTTATATACTAGTTTTCTAATTTTCAGATGATTTAATTATTGATAATTCATTTATTGAATTAGAATTATTCAATTTTATAATATATGGTTCTCAATTTATGACAATTATTCCCAATTAAATTATTAATGTACGAGAGATTCATTTTTTACCTATTCACAATTATGCAAAGTTCAATATATTGAAGAATGAATTTAAAGAAATGCCCAAAATACGTATCTTGAGAATACCTATTTATTTTGTCCAAATATTCAAACCTAGAGAAAAATTTAAAATTTTACAATGCCCAAAGAATAAGAATACACCAGTAATGACCTTAATTTCTCTCTTAACATATCTATTTAGAATAGCCCTCTAAAACTTCATGCTTCATGTTCTGTTTCTTAACAAAAAACACAAATGAAGCCTGAAGATAGAATCAGAAGAGGCGTCGGTTAGTGGCAGTGGAGAGGATGATGCTCCTTACCACCGTTACTCACTAGTGCATGGCTCGTCAATGGGGAGTGATATGTATAGTTTATCTTTTGTTTGGAAAGGTGTTTTAATGTGTTTTAATGTGTTTATTAGATGATTATCGTATGTATAGGCTTAGAATTGTGTTAATGTGAGTGTTCGGTTACATTCTAAGTGTTTGTATAGTTTAAAGCATGATTTCAACCTTGATTTTATGTTTCTTAAAGTGTTTGATGTCTTTGTTTGTGTTGGAAATTAGATAAATGAAGAACAAGGATGTTGGATTTGTATGGAGTTATATGGGCATGGTTATGATCGTGACAAATTAACACTTCCCATACGTGACTTTTTTCATCTATTTGGGGCATTTTTGGAACTAATTAAAGTTGAAAATCCCTAGTTACACTCCCAAAATTACTATTTAACAACATTAAACACGCTAAAAAAAGCAGCAGCCATTGAATCAAAGCGGATCAAGGTGGGAGATCAAGTACAACATCTGGAAATTCCAATTTTTCATATTAAGGAGCAAATAGAATTTTTCATTCTTTTTCTCTTCTTTATTTCTTTATTATTGATCTGTAATTGGATTTCCAAGATGTTAAACATGTTTATGAGTTTCTAAATTTCATATTAGGGTTTATTCTGAATTTGTTTTGTGACTTTGATTATTATTGATTCAATACATATTCTGGTGTTGTGATAATTGTACATACTTATACTTGACAACAAATCAAGAGCGTGAGTCAAAGTAATCATATTAGATTGTATAATGAGAATTAGCAGTTTAATTAGTCTTGTAATTATCAAATTAACAATCATTCGAAGAGAGATCTTATGTGAGAAATTAATTATCTAATAGATAACTTTAGATTTAATCGAAAACATTAGGCGGAAAGTTTTATGAATCGAAAGGTTGCAATTCTTGAAGTTTTGGATTCAATTAAGGTTAATTGATTAGATCTTGAGAGGGAGAGAGTAATCAATACATTGGAAAAGCAAGGATCGACACATAATTGGATCAATAATAGTTAAGTAACCAAAATAATGAAAAAATAAGTCTTAAGCATTTAACTTTGATTAAACCTTAATATTAATTTGGCATCTCACTTGTTATTTGCGTAATTGCTTTATTTTCTTAATTGTTTTAATTTGCGTTATTATTTTCATTCAAATCACATTCTAAATACTTTAGACAAAGTTAGGTTCAAATTGTTTGATCTAATTTCTTGTCGGAATGATAACCTTATGCAAGCTTATAATTTTTTCAGAATTGTTCATGTTTTCTATTGTGTTGGATTGAAGTAATAAACATAGACAATTAAACTTTGGATTTAACTTATGCAACACTATCAAAATTAATCTCCTTCACTTGATCCTCCATTATTCTCAATGATAACTTATACAGACCACCATAAAGCCAATAGAAAATATTCTTCATCATCTTGAACTTCTCTACCTCTTACATTTTATCGAATCTCATATTGATCACTTGCTTGAGTTGCCCTTAAGTAAGTGTTTGTATTAATTTTAAGACATTATTCAAATAAAAATGCATTTAAGATATCTATAAATAAATTGAAGACCTTCTTTAAATAAAAATAATTTTAAAAATCTATAAATACTCATACAATATAATTGATAAATTTTAATTATAGTATATTTTTAGCATGATTTTTAAGAGCATTATGCTTGTGTTTTGATATTTTTATAGGATTTGGTATTTAAAATAACTTATATTGTTTGTTGTCTTGTCCTAGTCCTTCATTGGAGAAGGAAAAGAGATGGGAAGATTTGATTCATGTTGGAGTAAGTTTCGTATATTTTAGGTTAAGGACTTAGAACACATTATCATATGCTCCCAATGTTCCAGCATACCAAATTCTATTTTTGGGATATCTTCATACCTGAGCAACACATAATAAACATGAATTGGTGTTCCTACCATGTTCAAAAAGAGGTTATTATGTTTCTTTACGTGTCTTCCAATATCTTGCTATGTTCGCTAATATAAGGGAAACACAACACCATATTCTTAACATGTATTGTTAGTAAAAATTATAGAAAAGAAGTTAAGAGTTGGGTTAAACAACATGGGGACCTATACAGTCTTATGTTTGACCTATGTTTAATATAATTTTCAGAAATTTATGATAAAAATGACAGAGTCATGATGGAGAAGAGAAGAGATGTCTGATAAGACCAAAAAATTAGTCACAAGGCATAGGGAAATTCATAATCATAAGGAAGTTCATGGACATGTAAAGAAGTAATTGATCTTAGAGAAAAGAGAGATTCCATCAAGATTAATATAATCATTAGGATTCAAGATCCACGAGAACTTATTCTTTTATCTTGTTTTCTTTATTTTTTATTATTAGTTTTCATTACATTTCCAAGAACTAAATTAGGACGTAGATTTAGGTGAGACGAATATGAGAATTTATTATTCAAATTAGTCTTAGATTAAAACATAATATCTTATATATAGAAAACATGTATATATATGTATATATATATACATCATAAATAATAAGGGTTGAACAGAATTTAGATATAAGCCTATGCGATTCTTTTTAGTTAGAGTGAAATCTATCATGGGGACTCATTGATGAATTAATGCTTTCTTCGGGGAGTTTTTATTTAAGAGAACTTTCAACTAAAATACTTAATGATAGGGACTGCATTTCATAACGAAGTATAGATGTAACTAAGAAATTACATTTAATTATTAAATCATTATAAATTCAAGAATATGAAAATTCTAAGAGGATTTTTTCTCTAAATCTTATCTATTTTTTGTTTGTTTATTCTTATCTATTGTCTTAATTGATTATCTCTTATTCGTTATATTAGTTTTGTTTCTTTTCAAATTAATCAGTCATTTAGTTGCTTTAGATAATAAGTAGATAGTTAGTACTAGTGGTTATATTCCTTATGGGATTAACAGTCAAATCACTAAACTATAGCAACACTCGAATCATTGAGCTATACTATGGTAGGTTCACTTACTTAGTGATTCTTTAATACTATTTTCTATTTTATTTATATAGTATCGTACTTCATTTGATTAATTCATATTGAAGAGTTTACATGCTTACTCTACTCTCCTTAACCTTATTTATGC
>JANZXR010000002.1:36421173-36435820 GCA_027575705.1 Erythroxylum echinodendron
AAATCAGTAGTTTATCACCATGGGAGTGATCTATTGGGTTTTTAGATTAAAGAAAGGCCTGTTTCTGGTGCTTTTTACCTTTGAGGTTGTAGTCCAAATTGTGTTTAATTTGACCATGTTCCTCAAATGCAGCCCAAGTGACTGGATATATGTGCAAGCAGAGTTGAAAAGGCGTCTTGGGAGAAACTTTCTAATATATGGTATGTTTTGGTCATTCACCAATTAATGTACTTATTGTATGCAATTCTTAGTGGTAAATTTTAGGTGTGCAAAGTTTAAAGGTTTTAATTTGTTCTGTTATTTAGCTTTGCCCTGTCAATGTGATCATAATTAAAAAGTAAACATCACACAGATTAGGGGAATTGCCTTTATCTTCCATGTGCAAGAAAATTGGGGCTACTGATAGAGAAAAATTAGATGGAAATGATGGAAGAGCAAAGAGATCACTTGGGACAAATCACTGGTCTTTTTTGATTAATAACAAATTCTATGGAAAGAAAGGGCAAGGATGGAACCATTCTGAACTGCTTTTGTATCTTTTCAACTATAAATTTTCCCTAAAAACAAAAGTGACTCTCAAGTTTTCAACATATTATTTAGAGTAAGGGGCTTACAACAATTGGCTTTTGACAGCAAGTTCATCCAATAGCTACATTAAAACCTTCTCTGGGATTGATGAAGCTGGAAAGCGACTAGCAGAAGAAGTGAGTCTTGAAACCTCTTTGAACATATGCATGCAGATTTCTCTTAGATCATCTGCTATGGCGAGTGGATTATGAAGAGCCGGTCATTTTATGATCACTGATGTTCCTACCTATTAATCTTCTCATATATGTAAACAGGTAATGCGAATTGTGCAGACAGCAGGGAACTTAAAGAAGATTTCCTTTTTAGCCCATTCTCTTGGTGGCTTGTTTGCAAGATATGCCATTGCTGTTCTTTATTCAAAATATGCCTCAAGTTCTGGTCAATCTGGTGATCATACTGATTCAGAGAGTCCAGATTCACATCCTGCTGCTTCTTTAAGACGAGGTACAATTGCTGGGTTGGAGCCAATCAATTTTATTACTTTGGCAACCCCACATCTTGGAGTTAGAGGAAGAAAGCAGGTTTGTTTTGAAGGGTATTCCCTCATATGTATCTTTGTAGCTTTAGTAATGGTTCAGTCTGGTACTCATTGGCCTCCAATGAGGTTCCCATTTTTATTTGAAAAGTTATATTTTTCATCGCGCTTTTTGCTTTTGAATTGTAAAGTATTCTCTGTTCTTTTGCACTGGCTCTTAGGATTGGGATTATTAATTTATGCATTGCATGGTCAAATAAATGAAAAAATTTCACCATTTTGTAGTTTTGTGACTTCCGAATTCTGATCTAAATAAACTTGGGACATTGTGATAAAATTACTAGATGCCTTTGGTGGACAAAGTTGGGATAATAAAGAGCTCTAAAAGGGAAAAGAAAAAGACAACTTTGAAACTTGTGTATTAGCCTCTTTCAGATTTCTAAACTAAATGTGTTCATGAGAAAACTTCTGGATGTGGTAAGTAATGATTGGTGCAAGGGATGAGTTCAGGTTGGAATTTAACTGTTAATACGAGTAAGAGAAACTCTTTTATAGCCATTTCTGTCAAATAATGTAGAAGCTACATTTGTTGCTTGTCATTCCATTCTATACTATTAAATCTGTGGATAATTTCTTCTGCATCAACAGCATCATTATTATTATCCTCTCAGATAAATACTTCATCTGTTGTTATCATATCATTGTTTATAGTGATTAAATATATTCAAATCTCATAACTGTCTTAGATTTCTGCTAATGAGTAATTATGATCTATCTCAGCTTCCATTTCTCTTGGGCATATCCTTTTTAGAGAAAATTGCTGCACCATTAGCTCCTTTTCTTGTGGGCCAAACTGGCAGTCAATTGTTCCTGACGGATGGTCAACCAAACAAACCATCTCTTCTTCTTAGAATGGCTTCAGATTGTGAAGATGGGCAATTCATGTAATTAGGCTGCAGTTCTAAATAATTGGAGCGTATACTATTCTCTGAAGCAGTCAGTATTTGCTGTTCACCCGTCTTCTTATACCTGTTTCTGTACTAACTTGCAGATCTGCCCTCGGTGCATTCAGATGTCGCATTGTTTATGCAAATGTTTCTTATGATCGTATCCAACTATCTGTGTGATGATTGTATGCTACTGTACATAAATCATGTCCGTAAATGACGTCTTTATCTAGTCAAGCTCCCTTGACACAAACTAGATATGGTTGGTTGGCGCACTTCATCCATAAGGAGGGAGAAGGAACTTGTGAAGGTGAAAACGATACTGTAACTCACTTTAACTCTAGTTCTTGCTATTAATCGTCCATAAAGGAAAGCAGTATTTGGTTCATGAACCGGAATACTAGTCAATAGTTTAACTAGATTGTCATTTAGAATTCTGAAAGATCATTGGGCGTAAAAAAAAAAACGCGAATATTGATTGTTTGAAACTTAGGTTTGTGGATTCTTGCTGGACTATTAAGTGAAATTAGTTTGCAGAATATAATCTTGTACACTATTTCAGACTTTTTCTTCATCTAACTGCTCTTATGGTTATGAAAGCTAGAAACAACGGTTACAGAACAAAGTACGAATATTTAAGCCTACTCTGTCTCAGATACTAAATTATATTTAGTTTTTCTCAACTGACAGCCTCCCCAGAAGTCCCTGGATGGTTACCAGCATGTTGTAGATGTTGAGTATTGTCCGCCAGTCTCCACTGAGGGTCCCCATTTTCCGCCCAAAGCTGCAAAGGCAAAGGAGGCAGCACAAAATGAACCCAATGCACAAAACACAGTGCAGTATCACGAAATAATGGAAGGTGTGATGTGTGGTCATTTACGACATTTAGATTTCTGACTACGTCCTACGGAAAAGGTAATAACTGGATTCCTTTTGTTAACAGAGGAAATGATACGCGGTTTGCAGCAATTAGGATGGAGAAAAGTTGACGTCAGCTTCCACTCGGCGTTCTGGCCCTTCTTTGCTCATAACAATATTCATGTGTGGCTCAATTTGTTTCCAATATCTATATAGTTTCTTATTTATTATTACATGCTGTATTCTTCATTTCAGGTGAAAAATGAATGGTTTCACAATGCTGGTGCTGGAGTTATTGCTCATGTTGCAGACAGTCTAAAGCAGCAGGAGTCTTGCTCATACATTGTTGCTAGCTTGTAGCTTTAGTTGCCATAAGCAAGTGCTCTGCTACTACAAAATTGTTGTATGATAATTGCTCATTCCCAGAATGACAAATAAAAATCCTCCATGTTCTCGCTTCGTTATATGGCTTGCCAATTTGTATGAATAATTGAATAAAACGACAAGAACTTAGGTGAGAAACCTCATTAAAGAGATGTAGACCAAGGATATAAAAATAATACCAAAGATAAAACAGAATGCCCCTAGTTCGTAGGCATGGTGGATCCATGGCATTCTTTTAATAAGTTCATCTTGAAGTGTCACGTGTTCTCGGTTACAAATGAATGTCAGCTATGTGGTCAAACTTTGAACAGGGACTGATTCCCGGACCCCAAATCCCGTTTGAAGCTGTGGCCGTGTCGATTGTACCCTTTTTCTAACTTGCAACTGTAGGCATCTAAGTTCTGATAAGACAAAGCATAAACATTAACAATTGTCTAAAGCCAGCTTCTGTAGTTGCCAGAAAATACAAAACATGAAAAACCAACTTCTTGATTTTCCATTATGGCAAGTGAGAAGTTTATCTAAGCTCAAATCTTACAAATAATGGGCGAAGGATGAAATAAAACCTCTTGCATTTTGCTAATTTTGTCAATATTTATGTTCTATAATGGAGTGAAAATGGGCAACGAAATACCACCAAGGTGAACGTAGATAGCTGCATTAAGACAACTATGTTGCATTATCATATCATATGCCTCCTTTTGTGAAGAGGTGGTTCTATGATTACCTATTTTTATGCTTCTTCCCGTTCTTCCTGCTTTGGAACTCTTCACGATGAAAGATGATGAGCTAATAGCGGTCAAAGCAACTCTTAGAACCACATGTATTGGACAGGACCGCATAACAACCCTTAAACCAAACTACTGAAGAACAGAACTAACCAACCAGTACCTTTATAATAGGCAACACCACTCACTGCATGATTCAAGACCACTATTCCTCCTTCACTGAGTTATTAACCTTCTCTGGTAAAATTGCAAAAGGAACAATCAGAAGCTCAAGAAGAAATGGCAAAGCTTGCAAAAAAGATAACCTTTCTGGTCTCGGTTCTCTGCTTTCTCTCCCTTTTTAGCCGCACCTATGGACATACTGATCGTTTCATGGTTGAAGGCAAGGTCTACTGTGACAATTGCCGTACCCAGTTCATTACCCGAATCAGTCAATTCATGAAAGGTACGTAAATTCCTTGAAAGCATCATCAATATATTGAAAACCTACCACTTTGAATATCATAGCAACTTTCATGTCATTGCAGGTGCAAAGGTGCGCTTGGAATGCAAAGAGATGGAAGGCGGCAGCATAACGTTCAGCGAGGAAGCAGAGACCAACGAGTCAGGAACCTACATAATCGAGGTTGACGGAGACCACGAGGATGATCTATGCGAGATTATACCTGTAAAATCCGGCGACCCTAACTGCAGTGAGGTAAGCAACGACGATTACCTTAAAAAAGCTGCAAGAATCAGCGTCACATCCAACAACGGCATCATTTCTGGGGTGCGCCAAGCCAACCCTCTTGGTTTCATGACAAAGGAAGCTAAACCAGAGTGCAAAGAAGTGCTCAGAGAACTTGGGTTCTCTGCAACTGGCTTGGTTAACAATTGATATCACATCACTTCAACTACGCAGTAGTAACTGAATAAATATTCCGGTCGTTCAGTTGGTATTTTCATGACATCATTGTGAGAATTTAACTCCTGACTCTTGTATACGAGGTTTCGACACCCTCACAATTCTGCTACTTCCTCCATGTTGAATTCCATGGTTTTCAAAAACTATCATGAAAATGTGCAATAACTAGATTAAAGATTTCTACGTTTAATTTAATTTACGCAAAGCTGTCATGAGTGAATATTGTTTTTCAAGAGACTGTTGCTCATGGGATCCTTGGACAATAGCAGTTTTTCTAAATCATCAGAATTTAGAACCGGAAAACTATTATCTTACCCACATGTCCGAGAATTCAGGCCACTACATGAACACATTGTCCTCTTACTTACATAGAATTGATCTCCAAATTCACTTTTTCGGCCAAGTTATATTGTCAGGGTATAACATGAACCTTTAACTTTAGGCCCAAAATCTACCGTGAGCATATATAAACGGAGATAATACAAAAAAGCATCTGTTTTACTATTCATAACTCCATTAACAAGCTGTTCAAATACTTGAACGACGTCTCTTTTTATTTCATCATTGCCATCCTCCCTCTCTCTCTCTTTTTTTTCTTGTGTTTCTTCTCTTCTACGATTATTTCAAGGCATTTAAGGCTCTTTCTGCTGAATCCTAGAACCAATAAATCTTATGGTTCTACTTTGCTAAGCTCGTGACTGTGTACCCTCTTGAAATTAAGTATTTGTTACATAATGACCCTTCTCAACCCTCACAAATCGAAAACCTTATTTATTGAGTACGTTGATTTATTTTTCCAACGTGAAAACGATTAAAAGTTGATTACTTTAGAAAGGGGTTGGTAATAATGGAGACAAAAAGAAGAAAATTTGTGAAATTATATATTTACATTTTATTAAATCCATCTGGGTTCTACTATACACACATCTTATAACACACTAAAAGCACCTCGTAAAACCTACTGCCACTTTTTGTTTGATCCCTTTTTCTTCACGCACTAAGCCCATCATTGACCAAGAGCATTTTGCATGCACCTAAAGATGCTTGTGCTGTCGCCTTTTCAAAATAATAGATGAAGGGAAGCTATCCAAAGTCGATGACTTGTGGAAGGAGTTGTCTAATGCGAACACCTCAAGAAAGGTTGAAAAATTAAAAGCTTTTCCAAGTTGGAAACTCACAGAAGGCGTTGGAAGCTATAATCAGATGTAGACGTTAAATTTAAATTAGCCAGTCATCATGTAACTATCAGCACAAATTAATTAAAACTCCGTGTAGGTGGGCTTGTTCCCCACTCATAAGCGGCAAGTGTAATCTATCCAGTATTTTAAACTGCGAATTATCACCATAACAAATGTAACACAGCAACAGCGGTTCGCTCTGTCACTGCATGCATCACCTGCAACGGAGGTTAGAGAAATGATTTTGAGATCAAACTTAAAAGAGAGGGGTGAAAAGAGGATTAAGGCTTAAAGATTCTATTTTTGGTGGTGTTTCTGCCTTACTTTTGGCTTGTAGTGCTGCCAGGAACGCTTACGGAAACGAAATCTTTTCAGAACAAAGAAACGCACGATTCTTTGTTCTGAAAGAAAATAAAAAGGGCATGAAGTGATTTATGCTACTAAAAGATTGGCACTTTCCACCAATCAATCAAACAACACGGTATTTTGGTTGAGAAATATTCCACGTTCCAAAGATTATGAGCATCTAACCTCTTGATTTATAACGTAAATGTGCGACCTCTTTTCTCTTTTCGCTGTTGCAGTCATATCTATTCTTGTTGTTTAGGCAAGAAAAGCAAGATAAAAGTAACAGCATTATACTCTCCTTTTGATCCCAAAGCATAAAGCAATAATGGTGCCAAACCTTCCATTAGAATATTTTGTACTTTCAAGACTTTTTCCTTTCTATAAAAAATGGATGGTTCTGCTTATCAACTTTAAATTTTAGAACAAATTTTCAACTTTTTTCTTATAAATGAGTCAATTAATTTTAAAACACGTTCAACTGCTCTTCCTCCAAAATCGTTACAAGATAATTTGTTATACGAATGGCCATTAAAAGCGTTATAAGGAAAGGAAAATGTGCAAAATAGGGTTCATGAACCCTACTATATATAATGTCTTTAAAAAGAGAAAAAAGATGAAATGAAAAAGAAAAACCCTCTTCCCCACGTAACATAGTGTTTAATCTTGGTTTTTAACACTAAAGAAATGCTTAATTCGCTTCTTTTTTTCCTTCTAATTAGAGCTTTCTACTTCGATATGTATGACAACGCTGAAAACAAACTAGCTAAATGATGATTCTACTCCTAGAACTGTTTTTTTTTTTGGTTGTCGACTTGCTGCAAGTGGACTGTCCACTTGCAAGAAAGACAGTAGCTGTGGACAATCTGTCCAAAGCTATAAAACCGTCTGGGAGGCAGCTGTAGACAAATTGTCCACAGTTGTTCGTAATTTTTACCTTAATTTGTTTGAGGCTCTTTCACGTAAATTTTGTTTGTCAATTTTTTTGTTACTATTTATTCAATCATATTTAGCTGCGAACTTACTCTAATTCGGTCAATTTTTCACAACAAGTTGTATCAGAGCCGTAGTTAGAAAATTATGATTACTCTTTTTGGTGCAATATATATTCACATAAAATAGTGGAAGCTAAGTTCTATTCGTGATATAAGTAATGGTGGCAAAATTTGATATTGAAAAGTTCAATGGGAGTAATTTCTCATTGTAAAAATTGAAAGTAAAGATTATCTTAAGAAAAGATAAATTCTTAGCAGTCATCAACAAAACATTGGCAACATTCATAAATGATAATAAGTGGAAACATTCACAGATGATAATAAGTGAAATGAGATGGATGGACATGAAGAAGTCAACGTACCAAGGGCACAAGGTTCTCCAATTTGCAGGATACTGGAGAGGGTCATAATGTACGTAATCTTTCCTTTGTATTTTTATAAAAAGACTATTTCCTTGATTTGAATTTGTGACCTTATGATCATAAAGGAGTAACTTTACCAATTGACCTTATTGACCGGAATGTTATCGCAAATCTTCATCTGGTATTAGCAGATAGGGTGTTGTCAAGCATAGAGGAGAAGAAGATAGCAAAGGAGATCTAGGATCATCTTACTAAGATGTACGAGGCCAAGTCACTCCATAACAAGATTTTTCTTAAGAGAAAATTGTACACGCTCTTTGAATGTCAGAATCTAATTCAGTGATAGAGCACATCAATACCTTGAATACTCTATTTTCCCAACTCATATCATTGGGTCATAAAATAAAGCCTCAAGAACGTTTTGAACTTATATTTTAAAGTCTATCAGATTCATATGATCAACTCGTCATCAATTTAATAAATAATGTTTGTGTGGACCACTTGGTCTTTGATGATTTTTCAGCCACTATTCTTGAAGAAGAAAATCGACACAAGAACAAGGATGACAGGCAAGCAACTTCACAACAAGTGGAGGCATTAATAGTGATGAGAGGGAGATCAATGGAACATAGACAAAGTAAGAACTACAATCATGATAGGGGAAAGTCAAGAAGTAAGAAGATTTTAAGATGCTACAATTGTGGCAAAAAGGTCACATGAAGAAGGATTGCCATAATAAGATAAATTCCAATCGTTAAGGAAATATGGCAGGTACTTCAAATGATAGTAATGTTCTATGTTGTGAGGCAATGACAGCAAATGAAAACAGAAGAAGATTTGTTGATATATGGTTTTTGACTCAGGTGCTACTTTTCATATAATCTTTCAAAGGGAATGATTCTATCAAATATGAACATGTCTCAGAAGGATTTGTGTACAGTTGTAATTATCATGCCTTAAAGATTATTGTTATAGGAACTATCAAGTTGAAGTTATATGATGGTACAATTAGTACTATCCAAGAAGTGCGGCATGTGGATGGCCTAAAGAATAACTTGTTGTCTTTAGGACAACTGTATGATCTTAGTTGTAAGGTTGAAATTGAAAACAAGATCATGAAAATAATTCAAGGTGCACTTTTACTTGTAAATGGAGAAAAGATAGCATCAAAGTTGTATATGCTATAAGGAGAAAGTTTGCAGGAGGCAAAAACATCAGTTGTTTCGAGATGTTCAAGTGCAATAATATGGCATCAAAAACTTGGACATATGTTTGAACAGGGAATCAAGATTCTTGCTGAGCAAAAGCTACTTCCAGGGATCACAAAGGTATCTCTACAAAGCGGCATCGGTTGAAGTTCAACACATCAAATTATAGAAACAAATCAGTTTTTAAATTGATTCACTTTGATGTCTGGCAAGCACCAGTTTTGTCCCTGGAAGGAGCAAAATACTTCATGTCCTTCATTGTTGATTATTCCAAGAGATGTTGAGTGTATCCAATTAAGAGGAAGGCAAAAGTGTTTCCATTCTTCAAAGTTTACAAAGCGCAGGTAGAACTTAAATATGGAAAGAAGATTAAGTTACAGATAATTAAGAAGAATACACTGACAATGAATTTAATCAATTCTATAAGCAAGAAGGCATTAACAGGTAGTTCACAATGATATACACTCCTCAGCAGAATGGAGTAGCAAAGTGGATGAATAGAACTTTGTTAGAGAGAACCAGAGTTCTATTGGCAATTCCAAGTTTAGACAAGACTTTCCGGATAGAAGCAGTAAGTACCGCTTGTTATGTTGTAAATCAAGTCTCATCAATTGCAACTAAGTTGAAGATACAGATGGAGATGTGGACTGCTAAGTCATTTGATTATTTAAACCTCCATAAATTCAGAATTCGTATGTACGTGATGTATAATCCCCAAGAAACTTCGAAGTTGAATCCAAAATCTAAGAAATGCTTATTCTTAGGGTATGCTGATGGAATAAAGGGATATTGCTTGTAGGATCACACTGTCTATAATGTTATCATTAGCAGGAATATAGTCTTTGTAGATGAACTACAAAAGAAAGGAGAAGATGATAGCACATGACATCAAAGGAAGATTTAGAAAGTACTGTTGTTCATATGGGAAAGGAATCCCGGAAGGATTCTTCTGAAGCAACACTAGAGCATGAGGTACAAAAACCAATAGAGTCTGAAACTCCAAAGACTTGCGATCAAATCACCTAAAAAGGCAAATAGATTTGCGTATAGACTATATTATTGAGGGCAATGTTACATACTGCCTTTTAACTAAAGATGGAGAGTAATTAACTCTCCATGAGGCAATGAATAATTCAGATGCATTTTAATTGATGATAGCAATGCAGAAAGAGAATAAAGCTCTTTATAACAATAAGACACGGGAACTTGTACCATTACTAAAAGGAAGGAAGGTCATTGGCAACAAATGAGTTTATAAAGATCAAGCGAAATGGTGATGATTAACTTAGAAATGATAAAGTAGTTATTTCAATTTGATGAAAAAAGTTACATGATTCTTTTTTTTTTTTAACCAACCCCTTAGTTAAGTAAAAAATGAAGCAATATTGTTCAATACGAGTCTGAGTTCATTTTATATGTACACGCCTATTAGCTTCAGGATGGTACAGGTATTTACAATTCTTTTAAATTCCTGTTTTGATTAATTTCGGAGTTAGTAAAGAAAGAGTAGGCTCCCGACTAATGGGCTATGTCGGCAGACCTCAAAGGCTTAATCTATCCATAGTTTAAAGAAACATAAAGCTTCATTTTTCATGTAAAATGTAACTTATACATGCTAATTGAACTTAAATTCCAACGAGGATTTATGGTCACTATAAGTATCCCACAATTCATTCCAATTGGCAATTATTGACTCAGAAAATATCCACCAGTAAATGTACATCATCTTCAATTAGCTCTGAAGATTGGGTTGATTGGATCTGAGCTTCCTATAGAGATTAAACAGAACCTACTCATATTTACATGAAAACCTCTAGAGTCAGCTCTATCTAGTATACATATCCCAAGAGCCAGATGTGATTACGGATCATTGGCCTTGACATTGTTCTGCAATATAGAAACAATTCCTTCAGATGCATATTGTGAAGCAATTAAATGAGTGATTTGTATAGAGCTGTAACTAAATTGAAGCACGATATAAGTATCCATTAATTAAAGTACAAGTGGATATGTGATAAGACTATTTAACAATCTCCATATACTAATTTTTGTTATGATAGACTTTATAAACATATTAAAACTTATACCAGCTTAGAGACATCTGTCATTCCTAATTAACTATTCATAATAATATATCAGAGATCTTTAACAAACAAATCATAGTTTACAATTTTAATAACATCATTATTAAATTGGAAAATTGTATTTTATAAATAATATTTTAAAGAATAATAAATTCAAATAGACCAAATAACCTTTATCTATATATACTTCTTCCTCGATAGACACGTTATGGTTAAATTATTAATTAAGTTGCCGGAACTTGTTAGATTGAATCAGTATGCCCATTTCAACATGATGGCCTTCCATTTTCAATGTTGAGATATGAAGTCCATAAGTTTAATATTAATCTTGTCTGTATACGCAGAGAACAATTACGATTATTTAAACGAAACTTGAGCTGGTACATACGATGGTGAGGATAATAAAATAATAAAGAAAAGTTAAAAGTTTCATCACCTGAACCGCTCCTTCGCCGCTTCAAAGGGAATACATGCCGGAAACCGTCGTGAGCCATTAGGTGTAACTCCTGCAGGACCAGTTCATCATCAAGCTCAAGTTGATGCACCCCACCAGAGACATCATACAAGGAGACCGGCGGGAAGTCACCACGACCATCTCGACATGGAGGCTTCGTTTTCCGGCGACCGGCTCCTATAGGCACGTTTCTAAGAGCGCCACCCGCTGTCCAGTACCTCTGACAACCCTTGCAGAAATGTCTAGGCTGGTTAACGTTGTAGTTGTTGAAATAGCAAAATTTGGTCTCCATGCTCTTGCATCTAGGGCATGGTATGATCTTTTCCGGTCTCTTGTCTTCTGTAGGATTCCCTTTGTTTGGATCATCTTTTGGTTGTCTAGCAGCACTAGCATGTAACTTAATCGTTGTCCCAAATAGTTTGATACCATGTTCTTGGTTATCCATGAAAAAGATAGAACAAGAGTACTGAAGGAGGAGTTTGTGGTGTAGAAAGGAAAGACTGGGGAGCTTGCGTTTGTGAGGTTATTTGAGAATAGTAGATTTATATGCAAACGGGGGTTAAAAAGTTGGAATAAAGGGCATATGCAGCCGCCAAGAGCAAATGGTAAGTGGCGTGGAAAAGGTGAGGATGAGCTTTTTGTCCACGTCATTACTCCATCTCATCAAAGTCTAGGCTTCGAAAAAGTCCGAAAGCGGTACAAAACCAGGTAGGTCGCTTACAAAGTTTCTGAGCATATGGGACCAGCAAAGTCTTTGTCTAGGTTCTAGTCATATTAACCTAAAATTATAAAAAAACTAAAGGAGATAAAGGTAAAGCCTTGGCATATGCCTTTTTGAAGTTGCCTTTAACCCATGCATCTGATCTGAGCCCTTTACTTTTCATGGATTTTGTTTCCATTTTTTCATGGGAATTTTGGTATTATGTGTTAGTACTATTGTGTGCTTCCAAGGTGAATACATGAATCAACCAAAACGTGACATATGTCGCTATTAACAGGTGTTTGGTAATATGTTGCTGAAAGAAGCGTGAAGATGCTTGTAAATTTGATTTATCACACTTTCAGTTTGCCTTTATTCTGATATAAAAGATGCCCAAGTAGACAGATTAGATTTGCGCATATAAATGAAACATGTCAAGAATCATTTCATTTGTTCGGCAGCTTTCATGCACATCTCATATATGCTCGCCGCACAGGATACCTCAAATATTTGTTTATAGTCATAGACTAAATGTCTCTAATTATATCAAGAGAAAATAGTTGGAGAGGAGACAAAGACTTCTAAACTACATCCATGTTGAACATTGGATTAGGGAAGGAGATACGACAAATTGTCACTTAATACGTACAGAGGCATGTTGTGCATTGGGTGAGTGGTTAGGTTCATATCGTAATCCACTATTATTTA
Organism: Erythroxylum echinodendron; assembly: GCA_027575705.1. Lineage (NCBI taxonomy): Eukaryota > Viridiplantae > Streptophyta > Magnoliopsida > Malpighiales > Erythroxylaceae > Erythroxylum > Erythroxylum echinodendron. The sequence continues at coordinate 36,434,092 of JANZXR010000002.1, forward strand.
TTCTGCCTCGAAAGTACATTAATTGTAAATATAACCTTATCCATATATATGTGTTGCAATTTTACATTAAATCCTAAACTTGATTGTTTTGATTTACGTCTGACCATTAATACTAATTACACAAATATTTATATATACATATGTGTAGGCACACAATTTTATCTCATATATATTTTTATTTATTTTGCTTGTTCTCAAAATTAAGTGCACTATAATTGGTAGTTATATGTTTAGTACAATTCCGATTTCTTGTTTTTTTTTATATTGTTTTCACAATTTTGGTTCTTATTAATGTCAAAATTGTCCTTATGTTTATTTTAATTTTGTTCCACAATCTTTTGTTTAATGTCAAGTCATCATAGTTAATTAGCATTAGCTTTGTTTTAAGTGTGTTCATTGGCGTAGCTAATTTTTCTAGAATTAGTTTTGAGCCTATGGGAGTTTCTTTCCTTTTTACAAGTTTTATGGATTAATTTGAAAATAAAAATAAGGTCCAAAGAAAAAAATTGAAAATAGGAAAAGTTTTGGACTAAAATCAAATAAAAAGGAAGACGGGGTTGATTTGTAAAATGGAAATTTTAAAGGTTTGTTATGGAAAGAACAAAGTTATGGTTCACAGAACGACACCATGTGAAGAAGGAAATAGTTTGATAAAAATCACGCCGGGGGGACGTAAAACATAATCAAAGTAGCAGCCACCAAAACGACGCACATAAAGGTCAAATAAAATGACATGTGAAAGGGAATGAAACGACAGGAAGCAATAAAGAACGTCCCGTTTCAACGTCGAAAAATGTCGATGCAAGACAACTAGGGGTGGTAGAATTTCCGCCCATTTTTCTTCCACGTGGCTGATCCCAATGGTCTTTTGGTTAGATTAATCCAACGGCCTAAAATGTAAACACTTGTGTTTCTTGACAGGGATAAAATTTTGGAGCCCGTTACTCCTCCACGTGGTTGAATTCCATTGGGTTAGACGCGAATCAATGATTGTGAGTCGTTGATCATCAACCGATGAGGGTCTGTGTAGGATTTCCACTGAAATGAATAAAATTTCCCTAATATCCAAAATATTTACAAAACAACCAGTTGACCATTGAACCATTAAATTCGGAAGATCGAATATAAGATGATAAGGTGATTGGCCAAAAATATAATTTGTATTTTAACGTTCCCTAAAAGTTCTAGTAAACGCCTATCGTTATGTCTAGTATCACTTTTTATTATAACATTATTAAAATAGTACTTATTGTACTTGAAATAGGGAGCAAAAATATTAACAAAGATGACAATAAGGAGTTATTTAGACCTTTTGCAAAATGTTAAGGTAAAAATTATATCTTTAACAAATGTATAAAAAAATTTAAAGATTACATTAACATTTGGTTGGTACACATTGCTTAATTGTAACATCATATAGTCTAAATTAATGATTCATAGATAAAAATTTAAACTTTTTTAAAATTTACGGTATTATATATACCATTTTGAAAATATTAAGATATAACGTGATATTAAGAGAATAGCTTAGTTTTTTTTATAAAAAAAGTTACGGGAGAATTCGTACACTTTGCCTAAAATAACTATATATAAAATCTTTTCTCTCTGCTAGGGAAAGAATGAGACCACTGTTGCTTGACGTCTTCTCCCTATTTTTTTCTTAATTCTAATATTTTAAAAACTGACTTAGATCGATTAATTTGTTCGTAATTATCATGAATCGCTCAAG
>JANZXR010000002.1:36437026-36474763 GCA_027575705.1 Erythroxylum echinodendron
AAAAATTCATACTTTATGGAGATAGAAAGCTAACAAGAAGATATTCAACTTTCATGAAGACCAAATTAGCAAATTCTACCTAAATCAACCTAGATTAATTTCTAAAGTTTCAGATCACAAAATCCAACTTTAGTGTCATTAAATTACACTCATGCCTACCCATATGCTCACATTCATGTCCAAATTAGGAACTCTTAAGATAAATGCACGTTAGACATAAGTATTTGTGACTTGCATATTGATTTATCACATTCATAAGATGGTGCATGTTTTTATTGGCAACTCCGAGTAAGTGGAATTACATATGGCTAATTGTGATTTTGACAAATGGTGAATCAGTGGAGATAAATAGTACACGTGAGGGACATGTAATAGGCCCACGTATTATATTGTCTAAGTTAGAAAGAATCCACTATATTTTCCATTCTTCACTTAAACACTCCACATTGTAATTCTCTTCCCTACTCTTCATCACCGAACAACAATTTAGCAGGTTTTTGTGGTGTTGACTTATATTTCAGTGTTGGAGCACTTGTTAAGCAATAAGTGATTGTAATGTTGTTTTACTGTATAAATGAGCATGTGTATGTTGGATATATATATATACGCATGAGAAGGTTCACAGTGTAGGGAATAGATATAAGGTTTCTGGATGTTGGTTAAATTAAAAAGCAAATGCAGAAGAAAGAAAATGCAGAAATAACATGCTAGCATGAATAGTATGCTGCGATTTTGGTACTTATGTGAGTTTTGGCTTTTTAAGTTGTTTGGAGTTCTGGAACTAAAAAGGGAGTAGTATAGATGATGTTTTCATGTCTGGAATTAATGTATAGAATTCGTATAAGCATGAAGGATGAAATGTTCAGCTTCTTTTGTTTTCTGTATCGTCTGTAAAGACATATCTTCTGTGATGACGTCAGTTTCCTCTGGTTGATGTCATCTTCCTCTGTATTGTTTCTTTTATGTTTTGATTCTTCTGAGAACAAATTTCTTCTGTATTGCTTCGTCTATGATGACGTCAGCTTCCTCAGGGTGACGTCATCTTCCTCTGTATTGCTTCGTCTGTGCTTTGGTTTCCTCTGTCTTTTGGTTCTTCAATCTTTTGCTTCGTCCGTCCTTGACTTCGTCTATATATTGCTTCTTTTTCTTCTTGCATTCATCCGCTTTGGACCTAAGTAGATGAACTTCGTTTGTGTTACTATTCACAGACGAATGAACTTCATCTATGTTATTGACTCATAAACTTCTTCATCAATATCTTCTGTCCCACTGTTGACCCTTCAGAAGATAAAATTGGCTTCAAACTATTCATGAAGTTTGTGTATCTTGATTCCCTCTGTCGAATCATGTAAAGAACAACTAAATCTGATCTCTGTAGCAAAAGTTATGCTAAGAGGAAACTTCGTCTGTGATGACGTCAGCTCCCTCTGGGTGACGTCATCTCCTTCTGTAAAACATCTTTGTCTGTAACTCATCTTCTTCTGTAAGGGTGCATCGTCTGTAAAGATACACTTTTCATAAATAAACCTATATCCATTGCATCCTCCTAAGTTTATGAGAGACCTGAGAGAGAGGTCAAGGAGAATTGAATCGTGATAGTGATGGTTTACAATAAGTTGTGATATAAGAGAGAGAAGTTAGGAAGAAACTCTGGAAATTGCCATTGAACATGCATCGTGCATACTTTTTATACTTTGATATTTTGGTACGCTTGTGTAAAAGGTGATAAATGTGTTCTGTCTATTTTAGAGGAACACATTGGACGACAGTCGGACATTGCCGGACCGTCTAGACAATAGCTTCTGGGAGCATACAGTGAGTCAACCTAGATGTTTTCCTAGGATTGTTTTGATTGAATGTACTGGATTTGTTAACTTCCAATATGAATGATCTGTGTATGTGCTGTTTCTGAATTTCGGACCTGAGGTCCGAGGAGATTGTTTTGCGATTATGTATTGGAAGTGTTTTGATATGATATTTGATTTGTTATGACTTTGATTCTCAACGTTAGTTGAATGCTAGACTGAGGTTCGATGCTTATGTAACTTCATCTAAGCATACGCATAAGTTTTTTCATATGACATATTTAGTATTTGATACATTTCATAAAATACATGCTCAGATAAAGGCATTGTGACTTGGGTAGCCAATTTGAAGCGCTTCCACGTAGAGCTTTGTTTCGTCATAAATTTGTTATGCACGTCGAGTTATGCTCCGTGACTCTGATTCTGATTGTGCCCTCTGGACCAAAATTCTGTATATGTGTGAAAGGCACTCAATCACAACAATAAGAATGAATAAGAGTCTCATGCATCAACCATGCAGTTACGTGTTCAATGAATGATCTTCTGTTATGCTATTCCTGAATAAATGCTTATATTCTTTGAATATCTGTGATACAAATATGTGTTGTTTTTGCCTAACCCAGTGAATTCATCAATGATGGTCAAAACTCATCAAAAATTGCACTGTGGCTTTTCAGGTACGAGACAGGAGACCTAGGGTATAGTCAGGATGTAGAGTGTTTGTAGATAAAGGAATGGATCAGAGGTCTGTTAGCTGACTCCTGAAGGATTAAAGTTGTTGTTGTACTGTAGTTTTGTCAGAACCCCGTATAGGGTCTTATAAACAAATGCTAATCAGAACAGTGTAACTGTTATAAATGAATGAAGCAAATGTTTTAAAATAAAAATTGTTATGATTTTCGAGTATGTTAGATGATGCCATGTGTAAGTTAAAATTGTTATTGCTCCAACATACCATTATTGTAGGATATGTTCCTAAAAGCTTAAGTATGTATCCTATAGTAGTGGGATGTTGCATAACTTCCTTCTTCGGTCATACTTCAATTTCTTTAATTTGTAATTCCTTACACCCCCTATTTTAAGTAGTTTTCTTCAATGATTCAATCATATTTTAATTCAATCTCTTTTGATTTTTGTGTTATGAAAGCATCATTATCTAAAACTTATAAACATATTTGGCAGTTCAAATTTTTTATACTCCTTCGAGTTAGATTTCATCTCATAAAGACTTATTTAGCTATTTAAAGTGAATTAGATGAGATAAAATAGGTTCTTTTAAGACATAATTTGGGTTTGTTAATTAATTTTTATATTCACATGCAGCTTTCTAATATATTTCCAATTCAATTATGTCCCTATAAATGTGGTTAGGCTTTTTTGGGTGAATCAGGAGAAACGTGTTCATAAGTTGGTCATAAAGTCTAAAGTTTTTAATGAGAATTTTGTTGTTAGGTAATCTTTAGTATATATGTAAAGTAAATTTTTGTGGGTGAATTAGGGAAAGTTTGTTTATAAGTTGGTCACAAAGTCTAGAGTTTTTTAAGGAATTTTGCTGTTAGGTTTACTTTAGTATATAAGTATAATAAATATAGGCTTATGGGATGTAGTCGTTGTCTTTAATGAAATGACTGTGAGAGATGTTCATAAACTTGTAAAGAGGTCTTGCTATATTATTCTTGTTGTTTATTTTTTTGTGTTATTTCTTAATACCAACTTAAGAATTACTTTTCTTAGTCTCAATAAGTTAGTTATGCTAATCTAAAGAGTTACTTATAAGTTATAGCAATGAAATCTTATAATTAATAGGTGTAAGGAACTTTATCTTCATCACAAACTTTTATTATAATGTATTTTTAAATTTTAGTATGTATATGGGGAAACAGGTTTCTGATCTATTTATCACCAAAGTTGAAAGCATGTTTCTGTATAACTCATAATGATGATGCCTTTCATCCTTACCCTGCACAACTTCAGAGTTTTTTGTTGAAAAAATATGTTAGATGTTAAGACTTTGAGAGCTTTTTATGTAACTTTTAAGTCTTAAGGAATTCTATCATCTTGAAGTATTAGAGTGACCTTTTAAGGAAATTGACATTAATTAGTTATCACTTTTTTACTTTAATTGACATTACCTAGTTTTCACTTTTTTGCAATAACCTAACTTAACAACACACTTTACTGGAACTATATAAATCAAATAGATTTCTTACTTTATAATTGAATTTTTCTTTTCTTTTTTCTTTTTTTGCAATATTAAATGATGTCTACTACAGAAGAGAAATATTGCATAAAAGAAGTTGAGTCCTCAACTCAATATTATAATAATCATCTCTCTCTCTCTCTCACACACACTCTCTCTCTTAAGTTCGTTAAAAATGACTTAATAGGATGTAATTAAGAAAAATTAAAAAGGGGTGTAGAAATAGGTTTTACACTTTCCTTTAGTTATCCATATGCTTTCTCTTTAATTATTTATCGAGAGCTCATGTTTTGTCTGGTTCATTAGGTATATTATGCTTTTTTTAAGTTAAAGAATTGAATTTATAATATATGAAGGATATAAAAAATAGCTTACAACTAACTTAAAGAAACTATAACTATCCTCTAGATGAGAAGATTAGAGAAGCAAAAAGCACTAAATTCCTGAACAAGCTAACTACTAATCTAGGAGCCGGTTTGTCATTATATGCTCGATGTTTGGTAATTATGCTCATGTTTTGATCTAATCTTCTTATAACATTCAAGCTACATTTAGAATTATTGCATAAATTCTCTCTCTCATTCAAGCTGCATTAGAAGTAGTGTTTCTCTTAATGATATTCTAAAGAGTTGACTATTAGTTACTTATACCAATTTGCCTCATTGATGGTTACGTTCAATTGTTGAATTATGCTCCTTATGTAGATCAAAGAACTTTACATTTGTTGAAAATTTTCCTTCACTCTACCAAGCTGCAATTGGAGTAGAATATTGTCGACTTCTAAAAGGGTGGGTTGTCTAATTCTACTACTCAACCTTCTTATCCCTATTCTTAAGCTTTTCCCCTTGACCTCTTGCAACTACCATATGATGTTGATCTTTCTTTAAAGAATTGATTGTCCAATATTTTCTAAGATGAAGATACTCTTTTCATGCAAATTTTGTTTAAAGTGTCACTATTTTCTCTCTAATTTGAGAGATCGATTCATTAATTTCCTAAACACTAATTATTTTTTCCTTAGGAATATTCTCTAATTCTTTTTCTCTAGATGGAATAAATTTTATTGCCAAAGGTTATTTTACATATTATATTGTGTTCTTTGTTCATGTTCCAATCTCTGCTTAGCCAATCGAAAATCTCATCATGGTCAAGCATAGGCCTTTCAAGACTACAAAGTGGTTAGATTTTAGTTCAAATGCCTATTAAGAATCCATATTGAAAAAAGAGATGATTCATATTGAACATATATTTGGGTTCAAATCATGTGTTCCATTCAAGAATGAAATATGTTGTGATTGACTTTCATTTCATTTGAGATCAAGTTTAATCCATTACTCTTCGTCTGGCTCATATCTCCTCTGTTAATTACTTAAAAAATCATTAATCTATTTTTAGTTTTAATCTTTTAAAGTCCAGATTGATTACATAATAAGAATTTGTGAGTTGTACCTTTAATTTTAGGTGATGAGACTATAATTTACATATAATAGACCTATATCTTTAATTTTAAATGTTCAATAATTTGAATATTCAATTATAAAAAGTAATCTTATTTGTAGAAGTTGAATGAGATGTATATTACACTAAGACCTGAATATATATTGTGTCTCAACTATGCAAGCCTATCAATACTAAATAGTATAATCAATAAGTTGCCACCTTGCTTTGCAAGTTTTGAAGTGTATGAACACTTATAATTTGACCTTATATTTTTAAATTTTGACTTTGAAAGGTGACATGTTGTATAGACTAGGCGTAATAATTATAGATGAGCAGATAATACAAGTGTAGTTTGTGACAATTTATGATGCATGAGCTAATGTTGATAATAAGAAGATGAATTAGAAATGGAAAAAGTTGTTGATAATGTATTAGTATCATATTACGATGCATGATTATAGTAGTTTAATTTTATTTATGAAGCACGAAGTTTAATTTTATTTATGATGTATGATTATTAGTTTAAGTTTATTGGGATTATTTTATCAAATTTGAAATGTTTAATTGCTTATCTTTTCCTCTAATTGTATAATTATGCATGTAGTATCTATTATAGTGTTGATAATATCATTTAAATCTATGCTTTTTGGTGATATACTTGCCTTTATATATTTGTTGTGAATAGGTGTAAGATGGCTGAATTTGGAAGCATAAGGTTGTTTTATGGTGAAAATTTCATTATAGAACCAGAGTTGAAATATGTTGATGGGAAATCAAGTATTTTTGATAAAGTAGACCTAGATTTGTTAGCTATAGGCAAATATATGAGATGGGGAAGGAGATAGGATACCTTCAAGTTGATAAGGCCAATTATAGGGTACTCGGTTTTGAGTTTAGTGAGCCTTTGAGGTTGATTGAAGCAAATGAAAGTTGTCTAAGGCTCATTAATCTGATGAAAATTTACCAAATGATTGATGTATATGTAAATCATATGTTAAACCCCATCATTTGTACCTGACATATTGCCTATATCTGGAGGAGAGCATGTAGATAAGGAGGGTGAGGAGAGAAGTTTTAGAGCTACTGAAAGTGTTAGTATTGAAGGTGTTAGTGACGGAGTTGGATTAGGAGTTGATGATGGATTTGATGAAGAGGTGGATGATGATGACCATGACGAGGGTTTTATACAAGTTGAAATTCTCGTTGACGACCAACCAGTTGAAATACAGCTGACAGATTTTGGAAGTTTTATTGGTAATGATGAATATCTAAGTGGAGAAGAGCCTAGTGAACCATTGTGAGGACCTAGTAGTGGCGTTAGGTATAATTCATCTGATTTCGAACCAAATTAGAGATTAGAGATGAATTTTAGCTCTGCAAAAGAATTTAAAGAGTCTGTTATGGATTACGCAGTACGAATAGGCTACAATGTGAAGTTTAAAAAAGTGAAAGACATGAGATGAGAGTGAGATGTATTGAGGGATGCAATGAGAGTTGTATATCGTTTGTGAAGAATGAACGATGCTTTAAAGTGGTGACATACAATGCTGAGCATAGGTGTTTTACGACTAGCAAACCAAAATTGGTTTCCGCTAAGCTCCTAATGAGACTTTTTAAGGATGGAATACTTGAAAAGCCTAGTATCTCAGTAGTAAAGATGGTTGAAGAACGTCTAGAAAAGCTCAATATATTTGTCAACTCAAGTATGTGTAAAGCTGTAAAGAGGAGATTGAGAAAACAAAAGGCGAGTGATTATGTGAATGAATATGTAAAGCTATAAGGATACGCTCATGAGTTGAGGATTAGTAATCCTGGATCAACAATTGAGTGAAAGTTGGCTAGGAATGAAGAAACTAGTTTGTTAGAGGTATGCAAAATTAAGTTTTAATATTATTCAAAATGATAATTATAACATTTATTTATTTATGACATTTATTCATTTTTTCATACATCTTTATCTCTTTTATGTAATTTAAAAGATTATACACATGCTTTGATGCAATGAAAAGATGATGGAGGCATTTGAGGCCAATTTTTGGTATTGATAGTTGTATTTTGAATATTGAATTCCAAGGTCAACTATTAAGTGTAGCTAGAAGGGATAATGATGGAGGTATGTATCCGTTGGCTTAGGTTATTGTGAAGGTAGAGAACACTGATTCTTGGAACTGGTCTATGAGTTTGCTAGCTTCGAACTTGGAATTAGGTAGTGGTGAAGGACTAATAACAATGTCAGCTATGCAAAAGGTTTTTTATTTATTGATTAATAGTTAGATGTTGTATCAATTATATTTTAACTTAACCTATTATATTATTATACGAATTGATTAGAGTGCTGAAAGAGACAAATACCAGATGCCACAAATCAGATGTGTGCTAGGCATATATACCATAATTGGCATATGAATTGGAAGGGAAAAGATTTACAAAAGCAATTTTGGAATTGTTCTTGGTCAATATACGTAGAAGATTTTAACGAGTAGTTAAAAAGATTGGATAAATCCAAAATTGTATGTGCATTATCATCGCTCAAATATCTGAAGGAGAGATGGGCAGGATGCTACCAATCCTTTGAATCGAAATGCCTGGTTGATAATAATAACATGAGTGAAACATTAAATGGGTGGATCTTACCGGCTAGAGATAGGCCAATTAGAAGCATTCCAAAAATAATTAGAATCATGGTGATGAAGAGGCATGCAGATAAGAGAGAATTTGTACATAGCTGGAAGTCAAAAGTTACACGTAAAATTATAAAGAAATTAAAGAAGAATAAGAAAGATGTTATGCAGCGGAGAGTAGTTTGGAATGGTGATGGAGCGTATGAAGTTTCTAAATGTGATGCCAAGCATATTGTGAGGATTAGTAGACACCAATCATGTAGTTTTCGGGTGTGGGAGCTTTATGGATATTCTTGCAAGTATGCTATAAGTGTTGTTCACAATTCAAAACAACGACTAGAGGTATATACAAATGAGTGCTACAAGAAGCCCAAATTCATGGCATTTTATGAGCATATGTTGCAACCTATTAGAGGTTCAATTTTTTGGCCTACAATTAATGTAGAACTAATAAACCCCCAGCCAAAAAAGGTATACTAGGAAGAACTAAAATAGTTAGAAGGAGGGGATTAAACAAACCTATTAAATTGAAAAATCCAAACAAATCTACTTAAAAAGGTTAAGTATAAAAATATGGAAATCTGGCAACTCTGTTCACAATGTTAGAAAATGTAAGAAATAACGTTGAACTCAACTAGCTCAGCAATCTCCAGAAGTATAAAACATTCTTTGGTTACTATGTATTCCTTCATATATCTAATGATCATTTATGATAATCTTTGATTCATATTTAATAGGTCATTCTTGATGTCTACTTACAAGCTAAACATGTTGTTATAGCAAGTTAACAAAGCAATATTGTGAGTATATTTACATAAATACCATTTTTGATTACTTTTAAGAATGAATATTGTTAACAACATGTTCATTCGTAGGTTGTTAGCTCTTCACATAGTCATAAACGAAAGTTTGGAGAAGTTGATCAACATTCATTCAAACTGTCTTTCAAACCAAGAGGTTTGAGGTTCAAAGGACAACCTAGCATAACTTCTTAACAGTTACATATTGAAGCAATAAGGAGGAGATCATTAAAGAATCAACCAGTATATGATCAACCTTCTTAATGAAGTGCAAATGAGGGAAGCAATGTGAGTGATTCACAATCTTTACATTAACATTGTCTATGCAGACAGATAGATAGCATAACTTTTGTATATAAATGCATTGTGATATAATCACTTTACTGATATTATCACTTTTATATATACTGCTCCGATTATTTATTATTATATAATCACAATTGTACATGTTGCTCTAATTGTTTATTATGATATCACTTTCGCATTTAATTGTTCATAAGTTTAATAGCTATTAATTACGCATCATTAAAGCAACTTCATGAATAACAAAACAATAAACAAAAAACATAGTGTAGAATATATTAGTTCAAATGGGGATTTTTCATTCTTTATAATTTAATTTTTTTTTAAAATAGTATAGTTTAGTTCTACTTATCCATAACAAACCATACTACAAAACTCACCATAAATACAAAAAACCTACAATAATCATTACAACAAAATTTAAGTCAATTTTCTCTTTTGTCAGCAAAACACAGTCTTCTTTTATTAGATTTATTTGCTCCTCAATTTCGAATGTTGAACGTGATTCAATTGTACTTCATTCAACCTTCTGCTTTAAACCATCTACTTCTTTCTTTAGGTTATGAATTACTTCATTAGCTCTCTCACTAAATTTGTCGTTGTACTACTTAAAAAATTCACATCTTCCAAACTAAAGATAATTTTTTGGACCCCGAATTTTCTTAGAATTTTTTATTATTAAATTAGTAAGCATTAATATAAATTAGAAATTTTGAATTAGAAATTTATGGAGTTTATTTATGAATATTTTTTTAATTACATATGGTTGCATGTATTAAATGGAAGTGTTAGAATTAGGTTAAGAAGTTAGAAGGTATTAAAGTAAATATGCAAGGGTAAGTTTGGAAGATTAGAGTTCGTCTTAGATTAATAAGAGAAGAACAAATAGTGTGTGAGTGAAGAAAGAAAGAGACGTGTTCATGAGGTTAAAAAGGAAGAAAAGAAGAACCTAGAAGAAACTAGAGAAAGAGGAAGAGAGTCGTGTAACAACAAGAAAAAAAGGGAGAGACATGTTTAAGGGGTTAGGAAAAAAAACAGAGGATCTTGTAAAATAAGAAAGAAAGAGAGAAGAAAAATGTAAGAAGAAGTAGAAGAAGAGAAGCAGAAACTGAACCAGTAAAAAAAAAAGAAGGAAAGAAAGATAAAGGAGATAAGAAGAGGAAGAAGAATATTCAGCTGAGTTTATAGGTAACCTTTATTTATTCTTCTTGTTTTGATAGAAAAAGGAAGTAGAGAAAATAAGCTATGTGCTGAAAATGAAGAGAGAAAGAAAAGGAACAAGAGATTATGTTCTTAGATTTTCATGAAATTTTAACTAGATCTTAGTTCTTCTAGTTAGATAAACTAAGAGTAGATTAAGTCTAAGCTCATTTTTAGAAATAGAGCTTTATAGAAGTTCTATTCGTATATTATGTTTGAATGAAAATATGTTTATTTGAAGTGAATCAAGAATATCAAAGTTGAGAGCAAGAGGAAGAACAAACTTAAGTTTGAAGTTACAAGTAAATAGGTGAGTAATACATTTATAGTCGTTATACAAATGAGCTAAATTATTTGCTTATATGTGTACTTAAATGCTTGCTTTTGTTCATTGTGAATGTGGGAAAAATAATCTGCGATTGAAATTATACTTTCTTTGAAAGACTCTACTACTTTTGGTATTAATGAGAAGAAGAAAAACACAAATTTCATGAAAATATGATTATGATATGAAATATGTAAGCATAAAAAATTTGCTTGTGTGGACAAGAGAGATACTATTTCATTCGTCACGTGCATGTTGACCTAAAGCCTTCTCCCGGTTGCCCGCTTGTGGCACATAAGCTCTAAAAAATAGACTTATTCTATTCATGGTGTAAACTTCGGTTTTACCATTCTGTTTTATGGGATTCTCTCGAGCTATATTGTTGTGTACTTTGTTGTGATTTGCTGAGCATGATTCATAATTGAATGCTTTGTTGATGTTTGTAAAATATACAATATGGATTATGTGACTGTAATTTAAATTAAGTGTTTTGTAAACTGGATTGGTGTATTTAAATATGTTTGGTTGTGTGTGTGTGTGGCTCATTATTGATGGCTATAAACGTATTAGTCACTGAGCTTTCCAACTCACCCCATGATCTTTCCACTCCTCAAGTGTAGAAATAGCATATCAGCATTGAACCTTGCAAAAACTTCGATTGACTCCAAAAATTTATATTTCATTTGTAATTAAGATTGTTTGGATCATTTTTGGTAGCTTATAATTATAAGCATGCTAGGCATGAGCATCCATATTGTATTTTGTATTATGCTACTGATGTGGCTTTTATTCCAATTGGAGCAATGTACATACTCTGTTTTATTTGAGAAATGAATGACAGTAAGAGTTAGAAGAAATATTCATCTATTCATGTCCAAATTCCTCTTATGTTACATTGCTATATTTGTTTTTTTTTTGGGTTGGGAATGAAATTGTGAGATGTTTGATAGTTTTGGATAGATTTTCTCAAGAAAATGGTTAAAGTGGAAGTCTTTCATGTATAGATTGTGTTTGTTGGATTCGGGTCTTTGTTTTGTGAGAATGTATATTGACAAATGAGGGAAAATAAGAGAATAAGGGGATAAAAATTAGTTCTGAAAATTCAATGAATAAACTGTATTAATCTACGCAGAATAAAATTGTCTTTATAAAAGTTGTAGCTCTTTCTTTTATCTTTCTAACGATATAACGTTTATAATTTTTGGACTTTGGGATTAAAAGTTATGATGATTTGAAATAGGAATGTACAGTCATATTTTTCATGAATGTCACGATCGTGCACAAGCACAATCGTGATGAACCCCACTATTCATAAAATGTTGCGATTGTGCACAAGCACGATCATGACTCCTCTAGCTCACGCCCTTGACTCCTTGATGTCACAGCCGTGACATTTTCAAATGCACGGTCGTTAATTTATTTATTTGTTTTTACTCCCACCAAGAAATTTAATTCTTTTTATCTTGATGTTAGTTTTATATATATATACTTTTATTTTAAAAGGTCCCCCAATTTTGGCGTCTTGTTGCCACGAAATAAGAACTAAGACCCGGGGCCAACATTTTTTGTATTAGAGCCCACGGTTTCGAGGCATTCTTAGGCTTAGAATATGTTATACTATGAAATATATGATGTGTGATAAAGTGTTTGTATTGCTAAATTATTTATTTGCATTGTTGAATTTATTGATTACATTAAGTGACATGCATATCATGCATGCATGTAGGAAATATGATTAAAAGGAAAAATAAGCTAAAAGATAATGTCATATTAAAGGAGGAAAATGCCACCTTATGGAAGCACACGAGAAGTTTTGCAAGGATCTGCTGCATTTGATCTCCCGCCATTAGAGAAGGGTACTGGTGAGTATAGAATCTCAGTGATTGCAATGGCATAAGTCACATGTATGAACTTTCATTAAGAGTTTGAACTATTAGAAATAATGAGAAGAATGGTGACTTGTCAGAGTGTAAGACAATGAAAGTATGTGGATATCTAGAAATAAGAAATACTACGTAGGTCGATATGCTAGACATAGATTCAGTATTTGTGGCTATGTCAGCAAATATGGTAATGGAATTTTCATGTGGATTTGTATTTGAATTGATATGGATGTGAATATATTTTCATGAATTGACTGGGAAAGAAATAGAGACATAGGTAGAAATGACAAGATTTAAAGTGTACAAGCAAAGTGGAATTGAAAAGTTGAACTTGGAATTTAAAATGATTGTTTAATTAATGTGATAAGAGTTATGATCTGGTATAAGATTGTGTTAGTGCATTTGAGATCAAAATTTCAAGATGGTTATATGTCTATTATTCTGAATTGATTAACAACGTACGTATGGAAGATGAAATAAAGGATAGTGATATACGTAGAAGTTCTCAAGATTATGTTGACCAGTTATTATGAGTGCATATCCGATAATGTGGTTAAATTGGTGAATAATATGATTGAGTACATATGAAATCTATATTTAGATATGGAATAAGAGTTAATCTATGATAAGATGAATTAGAGTAACGCAATAAAAGAATGGGATTAGGTGGTTATGTTAAAAAGGTAACTATTATAGAGAAGTAACTTTTGAATAGTCATAGAATATTCAAATGTTGTTCAGAATCAATTGCGATTGAAGTATCATTAACATGAGATATTAATTGGTGACTTGTTGAAAATACCTTTCTATTATTCTGATCATATAAAGTGTGACAGTAATTGATTTTATTGAAATATCATGAACAGTTGAAATTGATCTTATTGAGGTATTAAGAATGGTTGAAACAGCAATGATAAATATAATTGACTGATAAAGATTATAGAAACAGTGTAGGAGATTGAGGTGAGAAACATTTTTGTGATGGAGATGTTTTATCGAATCATATCGCATAAATTAAATGTTCCATTTTGAGGAATGAATGACTATTAAACAAATCAAAAGTGACTATTGGAGTCAGATAGAAATAGGAATTAAGCATAAGAAGTTCAGTATGCTATAGAGAGTGCATGAATTTTGTTTAATGTAAAGTAGCCTACCTATATTATTCGGTTCATGAATTTGAGATGATGTCATTATTATTTTTAAAGGAACTTAGGTCTAATAAAATTGAAATGTGAAAGCAATTGTATATGACAAATGCAAGTGAATGATTGCATATGACATGAAAATTGCTCTATAGTAGAATCTACGCGACTCAAGAAAAAATAGAAGAGTTAAGTGGATCAACGCTGAAGAGATATGGAATAGCAAGTAGAAGATAAAAGTGTTTTGAGAGTATCGTATCGCCTTGACGAGGTGTGTTGAATTTTGGTAAAAATGGTAGTGAAATTGTGAGAAACCTGAGATATATTGAGGAACCATTTAAGATAGTAGGGTATTTGAATAAGTAACTAAATTAAGCGATTCTGTTGGATATAGTCGTTTGGAAGAAATCATTCGAGTGAAGAAGCTACTTGGGAGACTAAGAAAAACATAAGACAACATTGCCCCTATTTGTTTGGTCACTTAGGTAAGAATTTTGAGGACGAAATTCTTTAAGGGGGAGAATTGTTAGATCCCAAATTTTTTATAGATTTTTTTATTATTAAATTAGCAAGCATGGATATAAATTAGAATTCTTGAATTAGAAATTTATGGAGTTTATTTATGAATATTTTTTTAATTACATATAGTTGCATGGATTAAATGGAAGTGTTAGAATTATGTTAAGGAGTTAGAAGGTATTAGAGTAAATATGGAAGGGTAAGTTTAGAAGATTAGAGTTTGTCTTTGATTAATAAGAGAAGAACAAATGAAGGATGTATGAGTGAAGAAAGAAAGAAACGTATTCTTGAGGTTAAGAAAGAAAGAAAAGAACCTCTAAGAAACTAGAGAAAGAGGAAGAAAAAAAGGGAGAGACGTGTTTGAGAGGTTAGGAAACAAAAGAGAGAGTCATGTAAAATAAGAAAGAAAGAGAGAAGAAAAATGTAGGAAGAAGTAGAAGAAGAGAAGCAGAAGCCGAACTAGTAAAGAAGAAGAAGGAAAGAAAGATAAAGGAGATAAGAAGAGGAATAAGAATATTCAGCTGAGTTTATAGGTAACCTTTATTTATTCTTCTTGTTTTGATAGAAAAATGAAGTAGAGAAAATAGGTTATGTGCCAAAAATGAAGAGAGAAAGAAGAGGAACAAGAGATTTATGTTCTTAGATTTTCATGAAATTTTAACTAAATCTTAGTTCTTCTAGATAGATAAACTAAGAGTATATTAAGTCTAAGCTCATTTTTGGATAATTGATCTTTATGGAAGTTCTATTCGTATATGATGTTTGAATGAAAATATGTTTGTTTGAAGGAAATCAAGAATATCGAAGACGAGAGCAAGAGGAAGAACAAATTTAAGTTTAAAGTTACAAGTAAATAGGTGGGTAATACATTTATAGTCGTTATGTTGATGAGCTGAATTATTTGTTTGTATGTGTACCTAAATGCTTGCTTTTATTCATTGTGAATGTGGGAAAAATAATCTGTGATTGAAATAATGTTTGCTTTGAAAGATTCAATTGCTTTTGGTATTAATGAGAAAAAGAAAAACACAATTTTCATGGAAATATGATTATGATATTAAATATATACGTATCATAAATTTGCTTATGTGAGCAAGAGAGATACCATTTCATGCGTTAAGTGCACATTGACCTAAAGCCTTCTTCCAGCTGCCCGTTTATGGCACATGATCTCCGAAAAATAAACTCATTCTATTCATAGTGTAAACTTCAGTTTCACCATTCTGTTTTATGGGATTCTCTTGAGACATATTGTTATGTACTTTGTTGTGATTTGCTGAGCATGATTCATAATTGAATGCTTTGTTGATGTTTGTAAAATATACGATATGGATTATGTGACTGTAATTTAAATTAAGTGTTCTGTGAATTGTATTGGAGTATTTAAATATGCTTGGTTATGTGTGAGTGTGGCTCATTACTAATGGCTATAAAACTATTAGCCACTTAGCTTCCTAACTCACCCCATTATCTTTCCACTTCTCAGGTGCAGAAATAGCATATCAGCATTAAACCTTGCAAAAACTTCGGTTGACTCCAAGAATTTATATTTCATTTATAACTAAAATTGTTTAGATCATTTTTGGTATCTTTATAAGCATGCTAAGCATGAGTATCCATGCTGTATTTTGTATTATGCTACTGACATGGCTTTTGTTGTAATTGGAGCAATGTACATACTTTGTTTTATTTGAGAAATGAATGACAGTAAGAGTTAGAAGAAATATTCATCTATTCATGTACAAATTCCTCTTATGTTACATTGCTATATTTTTTGTGTGTGTTGGGAATGAAATTGTGAGATCTTTGATGGTTTTTGATAGGTTTTCTTAAGCAAATGGTTAAGGTGGGAATCTTTCATGTATGGATTGTGTTTGTTAGATTCGGGTCTTTTGGTTTGTGAGAATGTATATTGACAGATAAGAGAAAATAAGAGAATAAGGGGACAAAAATCAGTTCTGAAACTTCAATGAATAAATTGTATTGATCTAGGTAGAATTTGACAAAGTCGTTTTCATGAAAGTTGTAGCTCTTTCTTTTAGCATTCCAATGATATAAAGTTTATAATTTTGGACTTCGGGATTGAAAATTATAATGATTTGAATTAGGAGTGTACAGTCAGATTTTTCATGAATGTCACGATCGTGCACAAGCACGATCGCGACGAACCACTCTATTTATAAAATGTCGTAGTCGTGCACAAGCACGATCACGACTCCTCTGGCTCACGCTTGTAACTCCTTGATGTCATGGCCATTACATTTTCAAATGCACGGTCGTGAATTTATTTTTATTTGTTTATATATATATATACTTTTATTTTAAAAAGTCCCTAAATTTTGGCACCTTATCGCCGCAAAATAATAACCGAGACCTGGGGCCAACATAATTAATAATTAACAACAAAAACATTGAACATATATACAAACAATTTTAACTTATCGAAAAATAAACTTACACAATATTTAGGGCATCCATAAAATCTTCTTCCTAGGTTTATATCACTTTATGAAGTTCTTAACGGAATTTTTAAACCACAATAACACACTTGATAATTATTATTTGAATTTAATATAGTGTTAGTTAACGATGTCACGTCCATATCATTGGATATTCGCTGTAAAATTATATTATTACTGTTACTTCTTCTGATCAAAAGTGGAAATAATATGCCAACAATCTCGAATAGTGTCTTTTTAGGGTGGAAATAATACGTCAATTAATCTCAAATAAAGCTAGTACTTGCAATAGTTGTCAATGGTTTTTTTAGGAAGGAAAACAAAAAGAAGCTTTGGAAGGTGACAATCTTAATCAACCATAAAAGTCACAATTTAAGGAAGTAAAAGAAATCATAGTTCCAGACAACTTAATGTAAGCAAACAAATTAGCTTCTAAAGTCAAAGAATATAATGGTAAAAAATTCACTACATTTATAGGAGGAAACAATAAAGAAGTAATAACATCTATAATAGAAGACACCAATATAGGATTTGAACCTATAATGAGGAAAAAGTTCGACAAAAAGAAGATACCTCCATACTTGGAGTCAAAAATATAAAGATCGGAGACTGGAATATCCAGCGTGTTAAATTGCCCCCCTAAATTTAACTTTTGCTCATAGACTTCATTTTTCAAAATAAGCAAGATATAGTTGGCATACTATAATAAAGAACCAAACATGGAAAGTGAAATTTCCTCATTCTTTTGCCTATATATTGGAAAGAGATTACCAACCATTCAAGTAATTCATATCAAAGACAAAATTAAATTCTTTTTTAATAACTCCATAGACATATCATTCATATATGCTTATATATATGTATATCATAGATCACATCTATAGGCCAATATTTTTTGACTGACCTAGTTGGTTTTGATGAGGCCATATGGAAAGGAGTCAATGTAAATAGGTCAAAAGCAAAATAATTTGTGTATGCATGGAAATTGAGAATCATCATAGAAGAGATCAAACAAATGCATAGAGAGAACATTGGTAACATTCATCATTTACTCAGTAATAATAAGATAGTACTAAATATAATTCAAATGATTTGTATCATTTTGCATCTCCAATGCTATAAGATCATAATAAGAAAGCTACGTTCAATATATCATAAGCTCTGAAGTATGATCATAATTTAGTGTTTCGTGAAATGAATGTAAGTAGTACCGATGCTAAATTCACTCCAAATGATTTTCAATTTCATTCTTCATCCAAAAAGTTCAATATTTCTAAAAAAAATAGTAAATTGGATAGTCATGTTCCTTCCCTTCATTGGCATAAAGTATAAATAGGTTCCTCAACTAAATTCACATTCACATTTTATGCTCACGCTAATCATCGAATTCAACTTCCATGGTCAGACCAATCATAAGCATTCACAAATTCAACTTCCATTGACATTCAAAATGAAATTGAAGACACAATGTACGAGGGTATGAAGAATTGAAAATCAAAAGATTTCACTCTATAATATTGTCTCAAAGCTACACTTAAACAAAGAAAATGGAATAAATGATGAAGATATAACAGATGTTATTTTTGATTCATGGCGGCGGTGGTGTTGATCCTCAGTTCTTACAAGGTGGTGGAAAATCGTTCCAAACGAATTAGAGACCCTCCTACATTGTTGTTTACTGAAGAAGATGATGAGTATCGCTACAGATTAGGGATTGAACTTAACAGAATTTGGGATTCAAGAAGAACACATATTACAGATTGAAGTTCACAGATTAGGAATTGCATGAAAAGTGAAGAAGATTGCATATTAGGGATTAGGGATTAGGGATTGTTTATAGGAGGGAAGAAGTAAACACAGCGTGTTAGTTTTCTTCAAAATGGTGAGTCTCTCCTTTACATACGTTTCGTTAAACGACAAAAGCTAAGGGAGGAGCACTGCGTTTAAAAAGGAAATGCTGCATTTAAAACTGGAGAGAAAACCATGCAGCGTTTAACCTTCATATACAGTGTTAATGAATAATTTTAAATGCACAGTTTAATTAAAGGTAGGACCCACCTCTATTAAAAAATATCCACGCCAACTTCTCGTGGGTCGCACAACTAAAACAACCTTTAAAAAATCCACATCAACAAAATTTTCGCCACATCAGCAGATAACTGACGGTACTAATAAGTGTAAATTATACTATATTTTGATAGATGTTTAAGTGTGTTTTTGAGTATTTCTTAGATGATTATCATGTATATAGGCTTAGAATTATGTTATTATTAGTATTTGTTTACATTCTTAGTGTTTGTGTGGTTTTGAGTATGATTTGGATCTTAATTTTATGTTTCAAGAGGTGTGTGATGTGTGTTTGAGTATATGGACGAAATTGAAGAAAAGAGAAGAATTGAAAGTATAGAATCAGGTCATGATTATGACTTACTACTCACTATCGTGATAGAGAGTGCAGACAACAATTCCAGTTAATTTTACCTTTTCCATCATGCAACTCTTTTAGTAATTTTAATGTTTTGGAGCTCTTTTCAATTTAAGAGAGTAAACCCTAGAAAGAACCTTGGAAGCATCAAGAACTATTTAAGAACAAAAACACTAAAAAAAGAGCTGCCACCATCTTACATTCTTAGATCAAAGAAGGAGCATCAAAAAGAGCATTGGAGATTTTCATGTTTTGATTTCAAGATCCAAATCAAGTTCTTCTTTCTCTCCTTTTGTTATTTTCATTAAAATTGATGTATGAACTGAATTTGATGATGATCTTCACATTTATTATGTTCTAAATTTCCATATTAGGGTTTGTTCTTAAATTATTTTGACTTTGATTTCAATTGATTCAATATAATTTTTGTGTTATACATGGTGAATTTTATACTTTGGCAATAAATTGAGAGAGTGATTTGAAAGTGATCTGATTAATTTACACAACGATATTTGGTAGATTAATATGTCACGTGATTAATAAAACAACCATCATTTGAAGAGAGATCTTGTGTGAGAACTTGGTCATTCGATATATCACGTCAGAAATAATTGAAATTGCTAGAAAAAGAGTTGTGAATTGAGAAATTGCAATTCTGGAATTTTTAGATTCAATTAGGGCTAATCAATCAGGGCTAATTAGTTAGGTCTTGAAAAAGAGTACTCAATCCCTTATAAGATTTAGAATCAACACATAATTGAATCAATAGGGGTTAAAGGAGCAAAATAACGATAGAATAAATCCTAAGTTTCATTATTGATTTTCCTGACATATTTGTGATAGCTCATTTGTTATTTGATTATTTGCTTTATTTAATTGTTTTAATTTTTTGTTATTATTTTAACTTAATTATCTTTTATCTCCTTAGAAAAATTTAGGTTCATTTAGTTTTAGTTATTTCCTCATGAGATTGACACCTTTGATACTACAAGTTACGATCCATATACTTATTGATATTAGGGGTTTTACATTAGATAAAACTTATTCAACAAGTTTTTGGCGTCATTGCTGGGGATGTTAGTTTTGTTTAGGTTTCATAGTGTGAATCGTGAGAATTTGTAAAGGGTCAAATATGCTTGTTAATTAGGATATAACGTCCATTTGTTCATCTTAGGAAACTTGTTACATACATTTATAATTATAAGTCGATTGAATATGTTAGTATCTTTAGTAGTCTTTCATAAGGATAGTTAACAAAAGAAATGAGATAGGCAAAAAAATGCAAAAAAATGTGTATTTATTAAGCAAATAATTATTCCGATGACTTTTAGGTTATGAATCAAAAAATTATTAAGTTTTATCTAATGTAAAACCTCAATATCTGTAAGTATACAGATCGTAACTTGTAGTATCAAATGTTCGATCCCATGAGGAAATAGTTAAAAGTAAATGAACTTAACTTTGTCTAAGGAGATAAAAGATTATTAAAATAAAATAATAAAAAAATTAAAACAATTAAATCAAGCAAATAATCAAATAACAAATGAGCTACCATAAATATGTGAGGAAAATCAAGGACGAAGTTAAGGATTTATTCTATCGTTATTTTGTTCCTTTGACCTTTATTGATTCAATTATATTGATTCTAGATTTTCTAAGAGATTGACTACTCTTTTTCAAGACCTAATCAATTAACCCTAATTGAATCTAAAAATTTCTAAAATTGCAATCTCCCGATTCACAACTCTTTTCCTAACAATTTCAATTAGTTCTTATGTGATCTATCAAATAACCAAGTTCTCACACAAGATCTCTCTTCAAATGATGGTTGATTTGTTAATCGCGTGACATATTAATCTACCAACTCTCACTGTGCAAATTAATCGGATTACTTTTGACTCACTTTTTCAATTTATTTCTAAAGTATAAAATGCACCATTAACACAACACATAAATTGTATTGAATCAATTGAAATCAAAGTCACAACATAATTTAAGAACAAACCCTAATCTAGAAATTTAGAACATAATAAACGTGAAGAATATCTTCAAATTCAGTTCATACATCAAATTTAATGAAAATAACAAGAGGAGAGAAAGAAGAACTTGATTTGGAACTTGAACTAAAAATCTGGAAATCTCCAATGCTCTCCTCTTGATGCTCCTTTTTTGACCTAAGAATGTAAGATCGTGGCTGCTCTTTTTTTAGTATTTTATGTTCTTAAATAGTTCTTGAGGTGTCTAGGGTTTACCCACTTAAATTGGTTCAAAAAATAACCCCAAAACGTGAAAATTATAAAAAAGAGTCGCGTGCTAAAAAAGCTAAATATTTGTTGGAATTATTGTTGCGCTCTCTATCATGCTCGTAACAAGCAAGTCACAATGACCTACTTCCATACTTCCAATTCTTCTCTTTTCTTAAATTTCCTATTTCCATACATGCAAACACACATCACACACCTCTTGAAACATAAAATTAAGATCTAAATCATGCTAAAAACTATACAAACACTTAGAATATAAATAAACACTAATAATAACATAATTCTAAGCCTATATACATGATAATCATCTAAGAAATACTCAAAAGTACACTTAAACATCTATCAAAACACAGTATAATTTACACCTATCAACATCCTCACACTTTAAGTTTTTCTTGATCTCAAGCAAAAACAAAAACAAAACACAAACTCAAACAAACTAATATATAACACATACATTCATACAACATACACTAATGATACAATGATTAATCTCAAACAAAAATCATTTAAGTTCTTCTAACATTTTAACCTATGAAATTTATGCTTAAGCATTTTGGATTGAATATAAATACTAATCAAGACATTAACATCATACATTGATAATTAGTAATCAACTTAAAGCACTTATATACATACATTGATAATTAGTAATCAACACAAATTGCAACTATCACTAAGTATCCCTTCATAAATTTTTTTGACTTTTTCAAAGATCAGTAGGATTTATTTATTAAAACACCACTTTTTCTATTTTCTTTAACGTTAACCTAGTCTTTGACATGAAGAAAAACCCCTTATTATGAATGTCCTCCAGTTACTCAACTAGGCCTCGTTTTATTAATTAGTTTAGTTGGAATGTCATTATAGCTTTTTGATACGAAGACAAAGATTTTTTTCATGACTATCATCGGTTAGTCAACTATAACACATTCTCAACTGACTACTAGCTCTATTAATAACCCATTATTTATTTCAAAAGGGCCAGTGGAATAGCTATTCATTTAATAGACAGACACAATTCTTTTTCATTTCACATAACCTACCTCATTTCTCTTAGTCAATCATCCTTATGAAAGACTACTAAAGATACTAATATATTCAATCGACTTATAATTATAAATGTATGTAACAAATTTTATAAGAGGAATAAACTAACGACATATCCTAATTAAGAAGCATATTTAACCAACGATACTTAAAACATAAAATGCACAAACCAATATACCTTGACAAATTCAATGACCATGTTCAAAGCTAAACCACTTCCAGTAAGTTATTGCCATTGAAACATTCACACAATTCACACATATACTCACATCATGTCAACCTAAACAAAAACTAAGATAGTATGATATGCAAACTTCACACATATGGCATGCCAATGCAAAATACTCCCCACACTTAGATAACACATTGTTCTCAATGTGAGAAAAACAACCAACAAATAAAAGGAAATAAAAATGACGAGAAAAACAAAAAGAAAAGGTTAGAGCAAGAAAACTCATGATGTTTCGACGGTAATGGTGTTGGAGCTAGAACTAGAACTTAGAGATACTTCCAGTTATGAAATTTGAGCAATTTACTCCTTAGAAGATAAAAATAAAAAATAGAAATAAAAAAACCAATAAATAAAATAAAAATAAAAGTTATCATAATTCTTGGGTTGCCTCCCAAATAATGCTTAGTTAACGTCATTAGCTTGACATATTTTTCCTTCTCAACCTGGGTCAATTATGGGTAGCTTGTATCCAATTGTGTCACCCAATTTTAGTTTTTTGGCCTATAAGTAAGCTACACATTGCAAGATAATAATAAGGACATAATTAATCAAATTTAGAAAACCTAGTAAGTTCAGTAATGTACTTTTCAGTAACAAACTATCAACAAAATAAGGAATAATAAAACTCCTTGAATCATCTATGGAATTCAATAGTTTGACTTTTAAGAAGATGAATCGTTCTCTTTATTCCTTAATCACCTATGTCTACTCTTCTTCTTGCGCTTCGTGAATAAAGACATTTATATCTTATTCAACCTTTATCTTCGTTGTCATCTATTCGTCAATCTCTTCTTGAACAAAGAGTTCTTCATATTATTCAAACCCAATCTTTGATGTCATCTTTTTTTATTCCTCTTGCTTCTTTAAAAATTCGACTTCATCAATTCTCATGAACGAGCTACCTTCCTTTGGATTCTTTAATACCTTATTCATGTAGAATTTCATTTGTTCATTTACAACCTGAAGGATGAGGTTGTCTTCATGGACATCTACCAAAGCTTTTCTAGTGTTCAAAAATAGTATACCAAAAAATAACGGACAATTTTGATCCTCTTCAAAGTCTAGTATGACGAAATCCACATGAATTATAAACTTGTCCACTTTTATAAGAATATCCTCCACTAAGCCTATTGGTTTCTTTATTGATTGGTCTACCAAATGAATATGTGTATATGTTGGCTTCATATTGTTTATCCCTAGTTTCTTAAAAATCGACAAAGGCATAAGGTTTATAATTGCACCTAAGTCGCATAAACTTTTCAAAATCTATAAATTACCAACTGCATAGGGTATTATAAACCTCTTTGAATCTTTTGAGGACATATGGTTGGTAATTAAGGAGCTACAAGTTTCTGTCGTGGCTACCAAATGAATATGTGTATATGTTGCCTTCATATTGTTTATCCCTAGTTTCTTAAAAATCGACAAAGGCATAAGGTTTATAATTGCACCTAAGTCGCATAAACTTTTCAAAATCTATAAATTACCAACTGCATAGGGTATGATAAACCTCTTTGAATCTTTTGAGGACATATGGTTGGTAATTAAGGAGCTACAAGTTTCTGTCGTGGCTACTGTCTGGTCATCTTCCCAAGTTCGCTTGCTAGATAATATTTCTTTAAGAAACTTCGCATACTTGGGGTTGCGTTTCAACACTTCCGTAAAAGATAAGTAAATTTGTGATTTCTTTAGCTTTTCCACGAACTTAGTGAATATTACAACCAATTCGTTCTTCTGAAGTCTTTGTAGGAATGATATTTTTGGTAAGTAAAGTGAAGAAGGAGTATAGGGAGGGTCCTTATTCTTTTCTTCATCCTTTTTCTTTTTCTCTTGGTCTTCTACAATGTGGGTATCAACTTGTCTTTTCACTAGTTCTTCTAACTCTTTCCCATTCCTAAGTGTGATAGCCTTACGTTGCTCTCTTAGATTTACTTCTATGTTGCTTAAAAAGTTTTCCACACTTCTCTTACAGAATTCATTAGAAAGCTGACCCATTTGAACCTCTAGGTTGTGAATAGAAGAGGCATGAACTTCCCTTCTAGTCTCTTCTGGGCCTCATCCATTCTTATGAGCTTGTCAATGATCTTGTCCATTTTTTAATCCTATAAATTGGACTCATCTTGCTAAAATCTTAGTAGGTCTTAATTTTCGATTTGAGCCTTTGGTTTGTTAGCCCAAAATAAATTTGGGTGATCCTACCACCTCAGATTGTAAGTGTTCAAGTAAGGATGATTACTTTTCTGACCAAATTATGCTTCATTGAAGTTAAATTGCTTTACGTTATTGATTTCCACTAGGAAGCAATCAGCTGTAATATAACTCTGTAGTCTATATAGGTCACATCCTTGTTAAATTGCTTTGAATGGAGAGAAAGAGGTGATTATCATACTATTCAATTCTTTGGTGAGATTGTCAAATTTAGCCTCAATGTTGTCACTGAATCTATCATAACCGTTCCTTCTAGATCTAGGAAGGTTGAGTACCGTCTACTTCATTCATATTTCCAAAGAAAACTATTGTTTGCCATCTCTTTAAACAAATCGTGTTTCGATTGCAATGGTAGTCATGTAATTCCTTGATGATGGGCATTGAACTCTGGCCTTATAAAGTCTATAAGAGCCTTTTTCTCCCTGTGATGTATTTGGTCCATCATTATTCTTTTCATCTCTTCTTAACATTTAACTTTTTGGATTTCTCATCATTGCCTCGTGATGTCCAAATTGATGTGTCTTTTACCTTGCATCCAAACTTCCTTATCTTTTTTTAATTTCTTTTGATTGCATACCATAATCACAAGAGGGGATAATAATTCCTTAAAACAAAGGATTCAAAAAGTCTATAACTAATTCCCCAGCTACAACACCAAAAACTTATTGAGCAAGTTTTATGATTATGAAACCTTCAATATTCTGCAAGCGCATAGGTCATAAACATAGTAGTTGAGGTGTCGATCTCACAAGGAATTAGCTAAACTAATTAAATCCTAACTTTGTCTAAGGTCTAAAAATTGTAATCGAAATAAAAATAAAAATGAGCAGAAATTAATTGAATATCGATTGATTGAGAATGAATTTCTAAAATTAATGCAGGGAAATCAAAATTAAGCACAACAACTTAACAAGCACGAAATCACACAAGAAATCATCAATTGCTAATTTAATTACTTTTGGGTTAATGGGTATCGGTCTTAGAATTTCACAAAGTCTATTATCCTCTCTCGAGACCTAATCATTAAAACCTAAATCACAATCCCTAATTGAATCCAAATTTTTGAATTTGCAATTTCTCAGTTAACAAAACAAATCATGTTCTAATTAGTTCTTAAGCACTCTAATAGACAGTCGAGTCCTCACACTAGATCTCTCTTTATATAATAACCAATTTGATTATTTATGTGATCTATTAGGTTTTTAACTCTCATTACCCAACCTAATCATATTATTATCAGTTCACTCTCTTGATTTGTTACCAAAGTATGCAAAAAATGACAAACTGTCACATTAACATCAAAAGCAATCAAATCACCATTGATTCAATAATCAATCCCAAAGAGTTTAGAACATTCTTAAACAAATATTCATCATCCTCATATTCATCTCATACATTAAATGAAATAAACACGAAGAAGATATGAGAAAGTTATCTTGGAAGGATGTCTGTAGTGGCTGGCAGTAGTAGCTCCTCTTCTTCTCTCCTCTTCTCCCTTCCTTGGCTTCTATCTCTAAATGGTAAGATGAAGGCTCCTTTGATTAGGTCCTCTTATTTCCTTTTTTTATTTTTTTTCCTTTTAGGATAAAAAGGCCAAAAAGTCCAAAACAATCCTCCAAAAATAGAAATGGAAGTAGATCCCTGCGTCTATCACGACTGTGACTTGAATGTCATGATCGTGACCTTAGCTTTTCCTTCAAGCTTTCTCCAACTTCTTTCGATCTTCTTCATCTGATCTCAAACACTAACAAACACATCAAAATACCCCAAATGCATAAAATTAAATTCTAATGATATGTTCTAAACCACATAACACTCACAAACATAGACATAAACACATAATCACATACAAAATTTTAAACCTAAACATGCACAAATCACCTAATCAACAACTAAAAACATACTAAAATACCCACTAGAACATACTGTAAGCTATAACTATCAGATAACCTAACACCATTAGTGGTCAGAGTTTAATACGAACATTTTCCAAACTTTAGGGTTCATTTTAAACGTTTTATAGACATTAGGGTTCATTATGAAAACCTTGAAATGTTAGTGTCCATTTTGCACATCAATTAAAATTTTAGGGTTCATTTAGCTCTTTTGGCCGATTAATAAATAAGTAAGTTCAATATGTATAAGAATGGCTATAAAGATGTTTTATTATATGTAATTTGGATGTTTCTACATATAAAACTTGAGATTCTTTCAACTGCTAATTCTAAAAATTATAGGCTTAAGGGAAAGAAGTTCTTATTTTTTAATTGAAAATGAGTAAAGAAAAATTATATCAATTAGGAGGAACTTTCAACCCTTTGTGAAAAATATCCACATGACTATAAAAATTATCATAAATCATTACAACTCAACACACATTATTATTTTTTATCATTAATGATAATGATGGGACACACATTTATACAATCACATAAGTCATGAGATTTGATATCATCAAGTGAAAATTAAAATATATTTAATATTTTTTATAGTTCAATATTTTAAAATAATTTATTCAATTTCTTCCAAGTCAAAATTTGTGTTAATAATTTTCTGACGTTTAACCACATATACAAATATCAGAGTAAAGTTGGCCTTATTTTCAATATTCCACATAGACAAATATTAGAGTAAAGTTGGCCCTATTTTCAATATTATGTCTCCAAATATTGAGAGTCAATTAACCTTTCTATTAAAAATTAAGAGAAATTATTTAATATTACGATATTTTTGTTTTTTAATAATAGATAATTCTAATAATTATTCTTTGAATGTGTGTTAAATAAAACTTTGAGTATATGTAATAATTCACAAATCATATGTTTTAAATAAACTACTTAATGGGAGTAATCTCAGTTCAAGTGATCTTTAGGCACTAAAGAACAAGTCTCATTCAAGTGATTTTTAAGTCATTCATGCAATGAAAATCCAATCTCTTACACTTTAGGAATACTTTAGGAATATTGATAGGAATTTGAACTCAAAACCTTCAACATTTAGAAGCACTTAAGGAGTCTTATTAATCATTTGGACTTGAAGAGTACCCACAAACCTTCACTTAGACCACCAATTTTTTTTACAATATTAGAATCCAAAAAGTTCATGTTTAACAAAGTAATGTACTTTAGGGAGGTTGTATGTATTTTTAGCCCTAAATAATATAGCTAGATTGCTAAAACAATATTGGAATTTTCAGAAGCCTGAATTGATTTGTTTTTCTTAAATAATGAGTTTTGTACGTTTGTTTTTTTAAAAAATCAGGACAGGATACGATCTCGCATCGAGCAGAATAATTATAATATTTTTTCGTTTGATTTCTTAAAAGTCAAGATCGCTAAAATTCTATAAAATGATTAATATATAAATTACAATAAAACATAAATTGTAATTTGTACCTTATTTTGAAACTCGATCCTTTTCGTGCCGTATCCCTTGAATTGTTTCCAAAACTGACTCATCTCAACCATTATAGTTGCACAAGTATCCAGCCTCTAACAGTATCTATAGAACAAGTTGAGAGAACTTTGTAACTATTACAGAGAAGATTAGGCAAAGAGTGCTAGCTCTCTTAGAGCTTAAGTCCAATTATAATAGGTTTTGAACAATATAGTGATTTAATTAAAATTAAATTCTAATTTTAATTAAACTTTAATTAGAATTACAATTATTTCTAATTAAATACCAATTATACCCCAATAAGATCCAATATCTCATATTGATCCTTATGTATTAAATATCTCATATTTAATTGTAAAACTTCTTAAACTTTATAATTTAATCCAACTTAATTAAAACATTTTCTCTTTTCAACCTTCTTTATGTGTGATCCATTAGATTCCAAATATATCAGCAATGGATATAAATTATAACCCTAAATCAGATTTAGGAATAGATAAATTAAACTGCTTTAATTTATCTTTAATTTTCTAATTATATAATTTATATTCATAGATTAAGATTGGCGTCTAAAAGCACATCATAACCGCTCAAATATTTAAGAATGTCAGAGTAGTTTTGGCTAAACTTTCTATGTATGATTTTCTATATAATTTAATTTCATCATACAATATTTCGACTCGACATAGAGCATAGAATTAATGTCTACTTTATTTAAGTCAAATTATGTTAGTTCTCCACCATTAATAATTGATTCAATTAATAACATTTGTAAACCATTTTATAAAATGTCATTCCACTTTAGCCAAAGATTTCCGAAATTAATACTAATTAAGAACAATGAAATATTTTCCCTAATTACTTTAAGGCGATGAACCCTATATTGATCACTCAACTACCTCTATATAGTTCATGTTATATCTGATAATTACTGGCTGAGCTATCATTGACTAGAACATGTCATAAGTAATATCAAAACATAACAATCCATATATGAGATAACTTTAGAGATCTTACGTCAAATGACCACTTATACAATCATCACAATGAGAATTTTTATAAACATACAAGTAATGTTCCAAACGAATTTCTTATATGAGGTCAGTTCGGTGAACTTGTTCTCTAACAAGTACTCACACGTTTGTTTAAGTATCTTTATATTTTAATCTAAGAGATTGACTATTTCTTTCGTAAGAAAAAAAACATAATATTTGCTAGTCTTTTATATTCTATTAATGTATAGTCTTAATAGAATAGTGACTAGGAACAACTTAGGAATAATATATGAATATAATATGAATCTCATAATTATAATTTCATCATAACTCCATTTGCACTATACACTTATCTCTCCCTTTGTTTTGTTTGTTATTGATGTTCAGTACCTATTTACCTTTTATAAATGAAATTTTTTATTTTAAAAAAATTATGTACTCATCTCATGGATTTTATCATATACATCTAAATATGTATAAGATAAAGTATATTTTAAAATTATTTCGTTATTAAACTACAACCAACTAACTGGCTATAAGGTATAAATCAACATTTTTTTTTGGGTAGAAATTATAAAATGAAAGGACTATGTCAAAACTATATTTTAGCTAGTTAAATTTCTATTAATAATTGTACTTAAAATAATACCAAATTAATCAACATAAATTATTTTAAATATCAGGTATAAATTATTTCGCACCTAAATGCATAATAGAATTTGTGTATAAAAAAATTCTCACCTAGTTTGCAAAAGGTTATTGATGAAAGTTATGTACCTGTGAGATATATATATTCCGTCTATCATATAGAAGCATTATTCTGGTGCATAATGATCGATCCTTACAAAAGTTGGAATGAAGGTTGCCATTATTTCCTTCCGGCCTTATTGCATGTCATCTTTTCAGGCTTTTCATTAGATTCAATGACAACTCTGTAGCTTCTTTTTCTTCATTGTTGGCTTTGTACAGGGTAGCTTTCAGTTGCAATTGGAAAGTCGTTTGATATGATTTAGGTTTTCTTTAATCCGTTCTTTAATAAAGGAATCCTGATTGATTAACTAACAGAAAAAGTAGACTCGTTCGCAGAAGTAACTTTCTGATTTTATAATGTAGATGAAGAAGCATTTTCTTTTTCTTTTGATCCCCACAGATGCACCTTTCAGACATGATGCTTTGGAAGTCTCTTTTCCATCACAAGGGTATCTTTAATTCATTCGTATATAAAATTGACTAAGTGATCGCTGGTCAAAATTAGTGTAACCTTTTTTACAATTGGGGCACTCCAATAGTTGTTTATTGCGCTACTCTTGGAGACTGAGACTGCCTTTAAATGCAGAGTGAGTATAATCTGCTGCTAACAATCTACAAATTATCGGATTTCAGGCTTAGCCAATGTATAACCATGTTTAGGGATAAACTACACTATCAAAATAGTCAACCCACATGAAAATAAGATGGCGATCCTAGATATTCACATAAAAGATGTCGACTCACGTTGAGCAGAACATTTACAGCTATCATACTGACCCCTGGAAACAAATGTTGTAAGCAACTTGGAAGTGCTCTAATCCTTTATTAAAATAGTATTATGCTTTGATTAATTAAAGGGCTGGAAAGCATCGTGTCGTGTAGCTTGTTGCTATGGTAACAAAACGAAGCAGGAAAAGTCTCCCTTTTGTCCTTTATTGATATTTTTTATTTGCTATTGGACTTTTCCCTTTTTCTTTTCACAATAAAAAATTAAAGAACGCTAATTGGATCCATTAATATGTGCCAGCACAGCGATTAATATTAATAGATGTAGATGAGCACAGAGTGACACACAAAAACAGTCACCCTACGCCCCAGAGAGCGTAGGAGTTGACATGCAATTGTAAGAAAAAGGTGTCCGACGTCCGACAGTGGTGACGTTGAAAGAACCGACAAACTGATAAAAACAAAACGGCATGTTGTAATATGGTAGTAATAAGCATGAGGCCCAAAACGGCATGTTTTATGTGTTTTTGTTTTAGCTATACTTGCCTCATAGTAGAGTAGAAGCCGTCTCTGGCATTTTAGCTAATTTGGGTAAATATTAGGCAGAGAATCTGCAATTGATACTGAAACACCTGTTCTGGCCCATCTACTTTTTTCATCCTCCTTGTTTCTTACGGTAGAGACAGTGCTCAAGTATTAAACAAAATATTAAAACACGTTACTTATGAAGCGGAGTGGATTCTTTTTATTTAAACATTTACAAACATTCTAAACGAACACTTCATTTGTTTGCTCTTTATTGTCTTGCTCATGGTTAGGACTGCAACAATAACCAACTTTGGAAAAGAAAAATGAGTTAAATATATAAATGATTACCCTTAGACTGAGTCTGGTCATTTGTATGAAAAGTGATACATACATAATTGAAAAGACGGTTACATTAGCTATGTCAGTGGGTTGAGTTGAGGAATCTAGTCAAAGTTGCAGTGTTTCATTCTTTGTTCCTTTTGTTGGCTTGTTACTACGGTTACTTGTAAAGGTGCGCAAAAGTCAAAAACGTTAGAAAACGACATAATAAGACTTTGTGAAGCCTCATCTTCCTTCCTTCTATTTGAAAATTAACTGCGTGCACAAACTGTCGTCATCACTTCAAAATCAGTTTAGATTCCTCATCTATGTTATGAACTGTCAAATTCAATTGGAGTCTAGAGCTCATTCCTAAAATAAATCTTAACTTGCGCTTTTCAATCTTTATTGTTTGCTGTTAAATGGGTATTCCTTGGACTGAGCTTCAATTGAATATTGTACTTGAAACGCATAAACTTAAGTTTTTGTAATCAAACTCCAAAACTCAATAGAGGTAAACCTCAAAAAGGTTAAAAAAATTTACCAGAGGACCTATTATTTGTGAATTGTTCTTTACAAAGGGGATACCTGTTGACCCAAGTGATCATATTCAACCCATCAACATGTATATAAAAGCAAAAAAGATGATGTTTAATGCCAGTATTTTGGAATTCTGGTATGATGTTTAATGCCAGTATTTTGGAATTCTGGTGATCATATTCATTGAAATGAGCTTCAATAAGCATGGTAGTAAAGTAACTGGTATATTAAATAACAACAATATGACACAATAGACACTTTAGTCCGAGATGAAATGATTGCCTGTGAATGAATGAAAAGTTTAAACTAAATCATCTAACATCTTATACCTTTGTCCCAGTCATTGAACGAATCAACGCTAACAAGCATGAAAATAGATGCCTAAAAATTAATTACACTGGGAAACTGGCATTATTTACATTCAGATATATGCTGGAGACCTACTAGAATTTACCAAGTCAAAACTGCACATGTATTTGCTTTCTAGTTAAAACTAGCACAACACTCTTCCCTCAGAGCTCAGAAATATCAAGTGTCACTCCAGTTATCATCTTCTCCATCATCACTTGCAACAACCTGACATTGTTTTCCACTGTCAAATTTATAGAGTGAAAGCATTGCAGAGAAACAAGCAACGATAACGAACAGAAAACAAAATGGCATTGAGAGAAAACTAAACCTGGCGAATTGCATTTGCCTTTTGCAATATAGCAGTTAATTTGTCATTTGCAGTGGAGTCTGATGTCAAAGTTGGCTGTGTTGTCACTGTGCGTCTAAGGGTGAAAGACTGCTATGACAAAACAAGTAACATATAAACATGGGTTTCTTGGCAAAGAGTGCAAATCCACCATTGCCGTCTAGGTTTCATGTCAAAAAGGAAAAGCAAAAGGAAATGATCACTCACTTTGGCTCGAATTTGTCGCAAGAAATCTTCCTTTTCATCCATCCCCTTAACATTCACATGCTGATTAGCTTCTTTCTGAGCATTCAACTTTTCCCATTCCTGCTGCAGCAGGCATAGAGTCCCATTAAACAGAGAATTCCAAGTTAAAACAAGATCTAAACTCACAACATACAACAGACAACAGATGTAGCAGTTCTAGTTCTGGAATTGCACCTTATTCTTTGTTTTAACAGCTATATCTCCCTGAACTAGCAGTTGTCCATCAGGTGGAAATTTCTTAAGTTGTTGAGATAAGGAAGATTCCAAAAGCTTCAGATCAAAAGCATGTTCATCAGCTCCAAGTACAGTATAGAGTCTATCATTTGTCAAATGGGAGTGAGCTTCGGAAACACGCCATTGAAGAGGAGGGAGAGGTGGTGGCAATGGGGTAGACTGTACTTGATGCTGGCCATCTAGGACATTCATTTGATACCAATTGTCTTTTTCTTCTCTCTGTGGTAAACAGTTCACTGTTTCCAAACCTGGAAGATCCATCATTGACGCAGTGTGAGATGGATCTGCAGCATTCTTGGAGTATATGCTATTAAAGCCTGTATCCATGTAGACACCATCATTTCCTGATTCCCTAGCCAGCAATGACCTTGAAACAGATTCAAAAGGTGATATTCGTATAGTACTATATAGTTCGTTGTCCTTACAATCAGGTGATTCATTGCATCCCCAATTCTCATTGTCTGAATCAGAGTTATGGCTCAGATAATCATCAGATATATAAGGAGATGATCTACAGAAGGTATCATCATCAGAATCATGACCCAGAACATGCTTTGGAATACCAGGATCCGGGACCAACTGAAAAGATGTAAACATATCTCTAAAGCTTTCATTATGATTCACATCAGGAAATTTCAATTTCATTTTGGACACCTCAATGCTGTCAATAGGGAGGAAAGATAGTCTCATGTGTTCAAGAGGGGGTGAAGAGGTAAGTGAGTCCGCAAAAGATATATTTTCAAACAGCTCATGCAATGATTTTTCTTGAGTTTGATGTGCAATGCCATTGTGCAGACTCTGGTCTAACACATCAGGTCTATGTGAACAAGGCAACTCAGGTTTACCATCAAGAACAAGCCTACCAAAACCATTACTGAGCAACCTATGGCCAATTCCAAATGACTGAGACGGAATTTCCTCACTCTCATGACTAACAGATATCTTTCTTAATAGCTTTTCTCCTGGTGTATCTGCAATGTTAATATTCGAGATATGCATATAATCATGATGGTGTCTGTAACTATAATTAGAATCACCAGATTTTTCAACTATTCCATCTTGATCTGCATGCCACGATTTAGAGCATACAGAACTTGGAATCCGGTCCATGCTTCCGTCCTCGACCGATCTGCCTGATTTTCCCACCTCACCATCCATGTTGGTCATAGAAGTATGATTCACAGGGCCTATCGCCTCATCTTTAATATTGGACGCGGAAACCTGGCCTGCACTATTCGATGCAGTAAAATCAGGAGGCTTTGATGGTTGAAGACCTAAAAGGCCTCCATTAGTCCAGAATGTAACAGAACCAACATTAGAAATTTCAGATTGAGATCCACGAGACCTGCAGGAATTGCTTGTGGTCATATTACTCAATGAGTCTGGAAGATTTGAATTCTCCATGCCAGAAGATGAAGAAGCACTGACAAGAGATTGTACTTTTGAACCATCTAGAGGATCAACTCTTATGCATCCTTCACTTGACAGTGAATAGCCCGCATTTGAAAATCTGCCAGAGTAGTTTGATGCCTGTAAATCGGTAGAACTCTTCGAGGGGATTGACGTGGGAAATTCACAAAGGACTTCCTCCTTTTGGGAGATATCAGATGAGGTATGGTGCTCATTATTAGATTGATGATTATCAGAAATATGTGCAGTGTATTCCTGTGTTATATTTTCTAAATTTGTAGTTAGATGTTCATTAGCAAAACCCTCTGATGCAGCGTATTTGGACTTATCACAGGCTACTTCATTGTGTGATATATCAGATGAAGTATGAGAATCAGCTTTAGACAGACAATGCTCTGAAATATCTTCTGTGACTTCTTGGACTTCACTACCACTTCCTCCATTTTTACAATCAGAATAAGCAATGTCCACTTCATGTTTTGTTCGGAAATCCACATCATTCTCGGATTCCGTTTCTATTGGGTTGAGTGCGACATCATTCTCGGATTCCGTTTCTATTATGTTGAGTGCATCCATATAATTGTCCGGCTCACTCTCATCTTCATCAAGCTCGTCCATATTGGTGCCTGATTTCATAGTCCTTTCATCATATACAGCATCTGGTTGATCAGAATGCATGGGCCTTGTGAATTTCCTCTCTTGTACATCAAGGTCAAAGTCTGTTGTGAGTGTTTCTGGAGCTTCAACTTCATCACAATGTTGACCTTCAGGCTCCACTATTTCTGCCTTTTCATTCCTAGTAACACATGATGAACTATCAGTGATCTTCTCAGTCGACAAACTGTGTGGAAAGTCATCAGCTGTAACCCCAATTTGCCCACTAGGATAACTAGAATTGTGCATATCATTCTGTTCAATGGACCTTGATGAGGGTTCCTCTTCTTCAAGTTGCAAGGAAGAACTTAAGTGAAAGAAAGATTCCTTATTCCATGAACCAGTTCTCGTATCAAAAGAATTAGTGCGATTGCCCAGATCATATTTTAATGTCACGTCAATTGTAGAGGCTGTGTGCACAGGAGAAGGGTGGGCATCGGCAGTTGGAGGAGTGAATTGCACTCTGCCCAATCAAATATCAACCCAGATTTCAATGTCACCAAATGGAAGAAAGTAAAATTAACCCACTTTTATGATATTAATACAAAAACTGTACCTGCCACCATGATTTGTAATTGAAACAGGACGCAACAAATCGCCATGCCTTTGCAATGACCCTTTTTTCTGTCCATTTTACATTAGTGGTTTGACATGTTCAACAAAAGTATAATTGATGGAGCATATATTTTTATTTGATTACATCTATAGCAGAGAACCAGCTTGTTAAATTTAACTGTAAGATACCTTGCTTTTATGAGCTTTGTTATCTCTTTGGAATTTCCCGACGTCTGGCTCCTGGAAGTTGCCCAATCTTTTTCTGAAGAGAGTTGGGTCTGAATATCTCTTCAGACAAGATCCTGGGCCACCAGTGTCAAATCTGAATGGCAAAACAAATTTATTTATGACCAATTATGAATAATATCAAACCGAAAATCCCGAGCATACATCATCATGCATTGAAATCTGACAGTGGGCAGTGATCATACCTGTCAAGCAAGTGCAAACGTGGAGGATCTTGACACTCTTCATAGGAGTCCATGATGAATCTCGGCAAGTCATTGTTGATGAAATGGTTTTGCTCATTTTGAATGCGAGGGTGCCATCTGGAACCTGTAAGCCAGCTGCTTTATGTTAAGGAATTGAGATAACTTGGAAAATTCCAGAACATCAAGTGGAAGAGCAAATGAATACAGCACATCATATTACAGGAAAAAGAATTAACAGCTGAAGTCTCGTAAAGGAAAATGGGCATCCGTTATTATAAAAGACCATGATCAACTAAACAAGCCATAAGATTTCAAACTATAGAAGTATCCAACATAATTCTAAGCATGTCATAGGGCAGATTTTATCAAGATAATAACTAATGCTGAAGAGTTTAAATAGTTGAGAAACAACAATTTTCAATTCATACCTGATACATGCACATTCAGCTGTAGATAACTTGCAATTTGAGTTAAATTAGGTCGGAGGGAAAAGAGTAATCAAGTCAAAAAAGAAGAAACAGCTTCTTTCCTACATTTCACAAAATTTCAGATTGCCAAAAGCTTCCTTCCTAAGGAACATGACATTCATTCCATGATTCGTCACTATCAACGGATCAATTTTCTAAAGAAACTTTTACATGTATGCACTTCTCTACAGTGAATTGCCTTGAGTACTCCAAATGGAAAACAGAATAACCAAGGAGAGTAATTGTGATATTAATATAATTAATTAAATTCTGCAGACAACAACAATAAGTCTAGCTAAAACTCCAAATTGGAAGTTGATTTCTCCAAAACAAATGTGCCTTCTTTGGAACTCAATCTTCATTTAGTCAACAAAGTTGTTAAAGAACATATAAATTATAG
The DNA here is from genome assembly GCA_027575705.1 of Erythroxylum echinodendron. NCBI lineage: Eukaryota > Viridiplantae > Streptophyta > Magnoliopsida > Malpighiales > Erythroxylaceae > Erythroxylum > Erythroxylum echinodendron. The sequence goes on from JANZXR010000002.1 coordinate 36,474,253, forward strand.
GCCTAATTAGTATACCTTCAATCTATATATACGTATCGTTCCTATAAATAAAGTATCTAGAGAAAATTATTTTTCCTTCTTGATTACATGGTATCAGAGCCAAATTTTCCCTAGTGACAATTAGTTGTTTACAATTTATCTCTCTCTTACTTCGCTTATGTCCACAATGAACAGACTTTGTAGAATTCATTTTGATTGGGCGTGTTTCGTAAATAGCTAATGAGCTGTTTTTTAACTGTTTGACCCATGTTAAAAAGCCATTTATATGTTTGGTTATGAGTTGGTTGGGTTGGCTGATTCAACCCAACCAGCTAATGTTTTAAAAGCTCCTTAAGTGTAGCGTTTGCAGTTAGCTATTTTCCTAATGACAGTATTGCCCTCCACTTTACTCTCAACTTTTGTTCTGTGTGTTTTCAAAGTTGGCTTTTTTTGATGAATATAATAAAGGGGTTAATTAAACTTTTTAATCTTTATTTAATTTTATAATATTAGTTTACATTTAAAAATACCA
>JANZXR010000002.1:36474863-36502104 GCA_027575705.1 Erythroxylum echinodendron
TTATTATTATTATTATTATTATTATTATTATTATTATTATTATTATTATGTTTTTTATTAAAGTTATAAACTTAATTCTTGTAAAATTAAATATCTAAAATCTAAATTATTATAAGAATATTCAACGAAATACTAAGAAATATAATATTTATGTCCTTATAATGTTTTTTTTTTAATCATGCCCTTATAATGTTTTTTTAAATCATGCCTTCATAAGTCATTTTACATATCAATAGCTAATACTAAAGAGCTAATTTTACCAAACATCTTTAATAAACAGCTAATATTATCCGTTGGTCAAATCAGTTGATATAATCAGCTATCAGCTAATCACTGAAAGAATCCGCTAACAGCTAATGCGATCTGCTATTTGCCAAACAGGTTCATTGTCTCCAACTCCTGTTTGCTTAGTCCTTAGCAAGTTATTCTGCAATTTGCCAGGAGGAGGTCTTTAGCTTATATTGCCCAAGTCCCCTACCTCTCACACTCGCTAGAAGCCACCAAACACACCACCTTGCCATCTTCAGTCACTACTCATGACTTATTCCATCGAAAACAACCATTGACTCTTGCCAAAAAGATGTCACCATCAATTTACTTCACCATTGTCGCACTTGTCGTTCTCCTCTCAGCGATCATTGTTGATTGTTGACTGCCATCACTCAGTACCAAGAAGTATTAAAAAGTGCCTCTCATATTGTCACTATCATTGTTGAATCAGGTAACTTCATTGAGTATGGTACCTTAAATCATATGACATGTAATCTTGGTATCTTCCCAACTTTTCAAAAACACAGATCTCCTTCTCATATTACTTTAGTCGATAGTTCTACTTCATATATTCTTACTTTTGGCACTATTAATCCTACCCATCACTTTCTTTATCCTTTGTCTTTAGCCTACTAAGACTTTCTTTTAATTTAATATTTGTGAGGAAATCATGCTCGGAATTGTTATATTTCTTTATGGTCATTGTTCCTTTTAGGATCAAATGACGAAGAAATTATTGGTAAATGACTTGAATCAGGAAATCTCTACATTATGGATACTTAGGTGTCCAAGCGCACAACTTGTCTAGGTTTTAACCCTTTTGAAGCACATTGTTCGTTAAGACATCCCTCCTTACCTCTATTCAAGAAGTTATGTTCTCAATTTCTTGATGTATCTTCCTTATATTATGAGTCATGTGTCAGTATATAACACATCATCATCTATCTTCAATACCACGTATCACTAAAAGAGATATTTTCCCTTTGAGTTAGTTCATTCTAATAATTGGAGTCCATATTCTGTTATGTCCAAAACTAAATTTTAGTATTTTATTACTTTTGTTTATGATTTTTCTCATGTGACTTCGGTTTATGTAATGAAGAATTGTTCTACATTGCTTTTCATTTTACTACCTTTTGTACTGAAATTAAAATACAATTTAATGCTTTTGTGCCTACTCTGAGAAGTGACAACGCCAAAAAATATTTTTTTTCACATATTTACAAACTTACATGATTCAAAATGTCATTCTTAATTAATCCTCTTGTGTTCACACCGTGTCTCAAAATGGTCTGGTTGAAAGAAAAAATAGACCTCTCCTTGAAACAACTAGGGCACTCTTATTCCAAATGCACGTTCCTAAGCAAATTTGAATTGATGCAATTTCCACACCTGCTTTCTAATTAATTGCATGTCTTCATTTGTTCTTTGTGGTAAGATTCCTTAGTGTCCTTTTTATTACGAAACCCTTGTTTACTATGACACCCTAAATATTTGGTAGCACTTATTTTGCACATGATGTTTGTCCCCAAGTAACTAAGTTAAATCCCAAATAGGGATGGCAAAAAGGCCCGTGCTCGGACAGCCAAAAGTCAACAGGCCAGGCCTAAGTTGATCATGTCTCAACCCAATTTTCCTAGCCTGGCCCAACTAGTTAAGGCAAAACGACATCGTTTTGCCAATCTTTAAAAATAAATAAATTTTTTATCAGGCAAGCCTCCTGAGGCCCAGTCAAGTCCAAGCTCGGGCCTAGCATCACTGACTCAGCCAAGCTCAACCTATTGCCATCCCTAATCCCAAATCTTTAAAATGTGTTTTCCTAAGTCACTCTCATCTACAAAAGCGGAACCAATGCTATTGTCATAATCTTAACAAGTAACTTATGTCAATTGAAGTTACCTTTTTGGAACACATTCCTTTCTTTTCTACTTCTTCAACCTCTTCCAATAAGGAGGAGGATTATGACCTATTGCTTTATAAGGTCACTTATCAATCACCTAATGTTGCCTCTGCATCTAATATTCCTACACAACCACCACTACCACCGATTAGCAAGGTTTATTCCAAAAGATGAGAACCTCCCAGTACATGTTCGACACCTATCTCTTTTTCAACATTAGATCCAACAACCAATAATCTGATACTACCAATTGCCCTATGAAAAGGAAAACGTTAGAGCACTTATCATATCTCATCCTTTGTTTCTTATGATCACTTATCTTCCTCTTCTTGTTCCTTTGTTGTCTCCCTTGATTCTATGACTCTTCCAATAAATGTTCATTATCTCATCCAAAGTAGTGTGATGTTGTGATAGAAGAGACAAATGCCTTAGATGCTAATGGTATGTTGGATTTAGTGAACTTGCCTATATGACAAAAGGATATTAGATGTAAATGGGTGTTGGCAGTCGAATTCACCCTTGATGGATCAGTAGCTTGACTTAAAATCTGAATTATGGCAAAAGCATGTTCTCAGACTTATGGTGTGGATTATCCTAAGACTTTCTCTCCTATTGCTAAATTGACATCTATTAGTTTATTAATTTCAATAAACTATTCATGATTGGCCTTCATACTAGTTGGACATCAAAAATGCCTTCTTACATAGTGACCTTCAATATGAAGTTTATACAGAGCAACCACAAACGTTTTTTGCTCAAGGGAGTATAGGAAAGTTTGTCATCTTCAAAAGTCCCATCCGTTTTAAAACAAAGTCACTATGCTTGATTTGAAAATTTTAGTTAGGCACTGAAAATTTTTTCTAATCACTCGATTTTCAACAAACATTTTACATCTAGCGCCACTTTCCTTCTTCTGTACGTAGATGATATTGTCATTTCTAGAAGTGATACTATGGGATTTCACATTAAAGATTTAGGAGTTTTGAAGTATCTTTTGAGAGTTGAGGTAACAAGAAACAAGAAAGGTATTTTCTTATCTCAGAGGAAATATGTGCTCGACTTGTTAATTGAAGCTAAAAAGTTGGGGGCTAAGCCATGCAATGCTCCTATACTTCATAGTTTACAACTTACAAAAGATGGTGACTTGTTTGAAAATCTTGAGAAACATAGAAGATTAGTTCTGAAATTGAACTATATTATAGTAAATCATCTTGATATCACATATTATGTTAGTATTGTGAGCCAATTCATGTCTTTTCCAATAGTTCACTATTGAGTTGCTTTAGAACAAATTTTATGTTACTTAAACGGAGTCCTTGGATGAGGAATACTGTATGAAAATCATCAATATACTCATATCGAGTGTTTCTCAAATGTAGATTAGAAAGGTTCCAAGATAGACTAGAAATCCACCACTAGCTATGGTGTTTTTGTTGGAGATAATTTGATGAAAAATAAAAACCAAAATGTGGTGTCTCAATCTTGCATAGAATCTTAACATAAAGCCATGTCACAATCTATGTGTGAGATAATGAGGATATACCAGTTGTTAACTGAAGTCGGCTTGAAGCCTCAATACCAACAAAGTTGTGGTGTGATAACTAAATTTCTCTTCACATTGCTTCAAATATTGTGTTTCATGAACAAACTAAACATATTGAGATCAACTATCATTTTGTTCATGAAAAGATGTAACAAAACTTGATCTCCATCAGATATAAAATTAGAGAACTTAAGAGATATTTTTACAAAGGCTCTAAATGAGGCTCGGTGAATTATATTTATAACAAGCCAGGCATCATTAATATCTATACTCCAACTTGATGAGGAGTGTTATAGAATGCATATATTATAGGAATCATTAATATCTATACTCCAGCTTTATGAGGAGTGTTATAGAATGCATATATTATAGGAATCATTAATATCTATACTCCAAATTGATGAGGAGTGTTATAGAATATATTATAGGCTTAATTCTAAGCTTAATCATAGGCTTAGTCATAAGTTTAATTATAGGCCTAATTGGTATACTTTCAATTTGAACATATATGTATCATTCCTATGAATAAAGTATATAGAGAAAATCATTTTTCCTCTCTTGATTACAAAATCCATAAGCAAATTGATGATCTTCCCCAAAACAAGATTTTTGTTGACATAAATCAATGATTGTCCAAAATCAAGCTAAGTAGTTCGTCCTCGTTAGTATAAGGGATTTATGATAGCATTATCAATTCCTTCCCATATTTCTCTTGTTTGGAAAAAAAAATAACCAAAATGTAGTCTCCTCTCTTAAATATGACTCAACCAACCAATTAATTCATAAAAAAAAAGCTTAAAAGGTCATATGATTTAGATTATTTCTAGGTTTAACTAGGCATTTGTCAACATCCACCATGTTCAAATGCTCATACAGCTGGGAAATCTCAGTAACAGACAAATTTTCACATTAGTAGAACCTATGGTTTCTATGGATCAATAATGATTGGCAAATGCTAATAAAACAGCTGACTTGTATACTCTAGTCATAAAAATTACAATTTTCTTAATTCGTGATAATTTGAACATAAACTACATAGCACAAACGTAGGCTTGAGCCTAAAGAGCCAAATAAGCTCAAACATTCAAAAAGCTCTTGGAGAAAAATGACAGATGTAGAAGAACAATTGATTATATGTGCAAAAAGAGGCATACCAGCTGTGTAAGCAAAATGTATATGACTTGTTTGAGCGAGTATAGCCTTCTCAAGAGAAGGCAATGCAACTTCAATTCTTTGCACACGAACCATCAATTTATGGCTTCTAGAAGATGTAGTCGTTACTTGCTCCTGTAATCCATGAAAGACTTCTGCTGCAAATCTATAAATGTGTTTAAATGCTACTTGGGTTAAGAGTACACAAATAATCACAAAGAAAAATCATAGAAATGAAGTCTTCATTTCAACAAATACACTAACCATTTAATCTCTATAAAAAACACATTTAAGGAGTCATGAAAGATTTGCATCAACTCAAAGAAGTGCCTTGCTCCACTCACATTGTTATATACAAACATGTGAAAGTTTAAACGTCTAAGAAAAGAAGAACAAAACGAATAAATAGGAGCCAAAGAATTTTACTGTTAAACTTGCAAAGTCCAAAGAAGAGAAAGTTTACAGTTTGAAATATCTTTTCTCAGAATTTGGAACGATAAGGAAGAACAGTACAAGAAAAGAACCAAAAATACCATATTCCAAGACAAAGAGACTTCTCAATCACAATTTCACATCATGGTGTTAGCAGGCATGGTATAATAGCATGTCTGAAAAATCCATTTGGTACAACATGCACATATGGAGCATTAACCTCATCAGGGAGCTGCCGCCTGCCACTTAATCCAATAAATCTCATAACATCCCAGATAAGACATTTTAGAGAATGAAATAATTTGAGCATAAGGAGTAATCTTCCTATCTCCTTTAATCTAGATACCAATTTAAGCAAATACCTCCAGTAGTTCACTAAAGGCAAATCAGATTCATATGTACTGCTATTTTCAATCTCAATAATCAACAAAAAATATTGATAGATGCGGAGAAAAGCACAAATAGGAAATAGTTATACATATACTGATCATGCCTAGAACTGAAATTGGCCATTAAATCAAACTGTCTGCAATTAGGCTAACAAGTGTTTGAATTGGCTTAAAGTTTTTTTTTTTTAAAAAAGCCTTAGGCCGAACAAAAGAAAAGGTCCACACAAATGATAAACTCTTGAACTCTTAACGAGAGCAATCAACAAATTTCTTTCAGAAATACTAGGTTACATGCTCAAGACGAAAACATTCTCCAGGTTTCCTTTCTTTTTCCCTTGAGAATTAGTGTATCATCCTTATTCTAGCATGTCAGCAACTACTGCCGACCAAATCACTAATCCACCATCAAGTATTCAAACCACCAGAGAACATAGCATATTCCGCCCTTTTTTATTTAAAAAAATTCACCATTCACCACATGGAATGATGTTTCAAGAATTCCACCTCACGACATCCAAACTGTTATCAACCACCACAACGTCACAACTTGGGTTTTATAGCAACTAGGTAGATTGACTAATTCAAAGCCAAATAACTTAATAAAACAGAAAACTAAGACTAACCCACTTAACATAAACAAATAACTACATAGCATTAACCAAGAACGAGAAGCTCCAACACCAATATCACAAGTACCTTTAAATGGATTCTCTCAATGTTTCCCTTTTTTTTTTTTTCCTCCGCAACTACATATCATATAATGCAAATTCGAAGCCATTTTTCTTCAGCGCCTCATACGGTAAAAACTAAAAAGAAAAGACCTTATCTTCAATCAAATCATCAAAGCAACTTACTGCAAATTAACTGTCATAAAAACCATTCTATAAACATTCATTTTGCACAGGTTTTAGAAAGCAAAGAGTTCATTTAACACACGCACCTAAAAAAGGAACTTTCTACAAACATTACTACCAAACCAAAACTCAAAAGTTGGGGAAAAACAGAGAAAGACAGATAAAAACATACTCAGCAAGATCGCCTAACTGTCGCAAGATCCCGACGAGGCCAGCAACCGCAACGCCGTCCAGCACTGCCTTGGGGTCCTCCTTATCAGCTTCCTTATAAAGCTCAGGCCGCCCTAAACCATATTCATTCCTCACTTCAAACCTCACCAGAGGCATTTTCCAGAGACGAGCACAACAGTTGGTGCAAAAGAAGCAAGGAAGCTGTAGAGGGAGAGAATGAGGGGCTCAGAGAGAGAGAGAAACGAAGAGCAGGTAGGTGGAGGGATTGAAGCAGCTTAACTGCCCAAAGAGACTGCGTTTATGCTTGTGTGTTGGGACTTGGGGAGAGCAGGACATTGCCACCTCCGAAAGCCATCCCTCTCCATTCCAATTAACTGAATGACACAATTGTCCTCATCTGTAGTCTTATTTCCTCGTAGTTTTGTACGAGTGAATATATTTCCTTTTCATGGTATTGGTCAAATTGGTCATTTCGACTGGTTCATTTGCTTAATCATATTTTATGTCATTTTCATGTCCAGGTCACTGTGAGATATTGAGTGACTGAAAATAAGTTCAAAAGATGTGGAAGTAAAGGAAGGTGGCGATGACCCAAAATTAGTTTGCCACGTGTCTAAATCTAAAAGGGACACTGAAGTTTATTAATCATTAAATTAATTAATGTAACCTCAACAATCATAATATTAACCTTATTTTTAGACAATTTCATAAGTTTGACCTGAAGAAAGATTTACCAGAGGGCCAGGCCAATTTATAATTGTTTGATTGACCAGCGGCCTGGAATCTTCAGCCAAAGATAATTGAGTATTGGGGCAATCAAACTATTAAATTTGAGCATTGTTGACTTGGAATAACGAGTAATGAGGCAAGCAAGCATTTATTACAAGGCTCTTGAGTGGACCTAAATGTTGTAGGAGATCATATTTGGGGTACGTTATTGCATGTTGCAATGTAAAGAGCAACGAGTAATATTCATTTCTTCTTAATACATATAGACTTGGAAATAATTTCTTGGTTTGGGTGATTTAAACAATAGCCAGCCAGCTAATGTATGCAAATGACAATTTTGGTTTGATAAAGACACAGAGTACAAGATTTATGGCTTAATAATAGGTAAGCTAGAGCATATTGACTTAATATTTTTAAAAACCGAATCAAAAGTTAAATTTGTAGAATAAGAGGGTTAATGTTCAAAAGGTTTAATTAATATTAAATTGTTATAAAATAGTTAAAGATTAAATAAATTTTAAAAATATTGAGAAATATTAATTTTATTTATCAAAAAATTAAAAATTATTTTAAAAATCTGTTAAATCAGATTAGATTGACCTAATTACTCTAGGTTTTAGAAAAAAAAGTCAACAATCTTCTAGGATCACTTTTTTTTTACCAATTATGATATTCCTAACATGTTACATTAAACCTTATCCACACATTTACGATAAAATAGGATAAGAAAGTAGTTGTTAAATTTTCTGCCCTCTTAAATATGACAAATTATTAGACATCAAAGTATGGAGGCAAGGGAAAGCTGAGCACGGGAGGCTTGTCCGTAGCGATTGAGACAATTTCATGCTGGCGTACTGATGTCCTTCGAAAGGGCAAATATCAATCGAAGTTCACTTTTGTGTTAGCTGTGATTGTCCTTGGCAAGAGCACAAAATAATAAAAAGTGTCCTACCAAATGAGAAGGCATAACCGTACCCTTATTCTTTTTTACTAGCATCCACAGATTTTGTTTCGGTACAAGGTGAGCTGTGTAGCACCTAAAGACAAGGTAGGTGGTACATCATTACTCACACTAAATTGCAAGCAATATGTACATCTATTTTATGAAATTTATTAGATACGATTGAGTGGATCAATAATCATACTCTATAGATATGGACAGCTAGAGATTTGGAAAAAAAAAAAAAAACTCGGTCCCAGCTCTCTTGTGAATTTTTGTTTGTTTTATGAACGTTTTTAGCCTTGTACATCTTATTGTTTGTGTTTGCATTTTCTACTACTTTCTGCTTGTTGGGAGAGGTCCATCAGGTCCATGTTCAGAGTGATGAACCATTCAAACCTACAGGCAACCTTGATCAATATGGTGTAGATTAAGCACTGTGATTGATAGTTTTTCATTCATTAAGAGGCTAATTGCCAGTGGGATGCCAATAAAAATCTTATGGAAACAACTGCTGAATGGCTTGGAGGCCAGCATGCTATGGATTATACTATGACAACAGTGTGTTGCTTATCATAGAATCCTCGTTTCCAAGGACATTTGTATAGGAGAGCAAGTGGACTCCAAGCAACTAGGTATTTGGGCCAATCTGATAAACCAAAATGGGTTCAGTTCTCTTTTTCATTTGGAAGGAGGCCCATAATGCCAATTCATGTTACAATTGCCCATCTCGACTCCATTAATAGACGAGTTCTTTGTTCCAAAGTTACATTGCTTGGAACTCAATAGTATTCTCTACAAATTTACACTTGAATTTGGTGCATAAAACAGAAGTAGAGAAACGTTTAAATGTTGACATAAGAGCTTGAAATATGGAAGTTGCTGGATTAATCATATATAGTGGTTCAATAATTGTAGTCTACTTGTTTACTTTGGCTGTCTATGCTTTGACTAGAAAGCGCACTCAAAGCCAATAGGAGGAGAATGTGGGGTCATTCACGTGGAATCGGTGATGAGAATCATATTTCAAACTTAAAATGGGATGGCATACATGTAATATAGGAATACTGTTCATAACATCATACACCATGAATCAAAGTGTGCAAGTCCCACTTGATATTTGGTCTCATAAAGTGCGTTATCACTTGCCTTTTACCCTTTTTTTTTTTTTTTCCTCTTTCAATGACTATACAAACACACTGCAAATTTGGCCTTTAAAACCTCGACCACACGCACATACCAAATCTAATTATGCATGAACGGATACTTATTTCTTCAAATCAGTAGGAAGCAGCTAGGCCCTTTTGCTAGATCTTTTGAGAAGATGTAAGGAACATTAGATTATAAAAAATCAAGGGAGTAAATGTTTAGGGGTCGTAACATTTTGATTTGAGACTAGGAGGATTATTGTTCAAACTTTTATATGGAATCAGAAGATATTGGAGTATAAGGCAGGCCTCAGGTTGAGAGGGTTACTCTTTGTAAACAAAAGTCATTTGATAAATGAAAATAAAATTGAGAAAATGCGGGGAGAATTGCATGCAGAAATTATATATATCAAATGAAAATGATTATAAGATTATTCAATATACTTTAGTAATTGATGCATGAATACTCAAAGTGTATTAAGATTACTTGGATTGGAAAACGTATTTGTAATTCTTTAGATTATTGACTCTTCTATTGAAGAAACTTGAAATTATAAGATGACATAACTCTTTTATGATCTTTTTCACTATTTTAACTCAGATTATAAATGGTATAAACTTAACTATTTATAAGTCATTTACATATAGGGTAATGATGTGATAAGAGAGACATAGTGTTATTAGTTAAAGGTTCGATCTTTATCATTAAGGTGTCTTAATAACCTTGCACAATAGACATACTACATCTAATAAACTTGTTGAAAAAGATTAAGTTTGAAATAAGATTACAAATATAACTATAAGCTTATAGGTCTTAATTTGACATAATGGTAAAATAAAACAGTAAGTAGTTGTATCCCAAATAATATTTTTAAATAAAGCTAATTATAATTTAATAATTTCTTTTAAAAAACTTTTAAAATAACTAGATTGGATCAAATAACAAATTTAATAAGTTTTTGCGTAAATTTTGAAAAATATTTTAGCATAAATAACTCAATTTAAGTCATATTGGTTTATTATAGTTAATACATCTAATGGGTCTGTATTTTGCATATTGTTAAAGGTTAAATTAGTCGTGATTTAACACATTTATCAAATGTTTTTATGTGAAATTATATGATGTTTTCTTATATTTAGTTAATTGTCTTATAAGTGATGATTTAAAGGAGAAATCCCAAATTTGAGTGCAACTTTCTCCACAGATAACCTACTGAGGAGATATATTGAAGTTAATCGAAAGTGAGCAAAATGAAAAATAAACCTATGGAAAGCATCATAATCAACTTAAGCTTGAAGATTCAAAAAATTAGAGACTTTAGTTAAAAAGGCCTAATAAGCCTTAGACGCAGCTAGGAGATAGATGCTTGTCTTTTTCAAGATTTAAGAGTTGAAGAAAAAGAACCTAAACAGGGCTAGTTACAAGTTGGTGTCATGCAACAATTACACATTGAGTAAGAACAAGTGGAGTTCCATAAGATATCTTGCATCGATGTAAAAGCTAGTTTGACATTAGTCATGTAACAAGTTATAAGGACCCACAAAAACGTAATTTCAATCATCTTATGATTCTATTATATAACCATAAGTATAAATACTCCTATTAGGGTTAACTTATAGAGTTCGGAGGAAGGTGTGTGACCACTACCTTATGATTTAGAATAGTTTTAGGATTTATTAATATCAAGGAGGGATTTGGAGCAAGATTAGAGGGGAATCGTAATAACTCTTCTAGTTCTTTCTTTCTCTTATTTCTTTCATGTTAAGATTGATTTGTTTAGTTTTAGTTTTATTTTCATTATATTTATGAACTAAAATCCCTATTTAAGATTATGGACGTATTTTATGATGAATATTTCGATTATTAATACATAAGGAATTTGTATTTGGTTGAATTTATTTTATTTGATCTTAGTTAGTGGATCTATTTCTAACCATTACATATTCAATATTATGTATTGTATGAAGGATTGAAAGGTGAGGAATAATCTACACACTAGGAGAGAAATATATTTTAGGTTCAAAGAATGATATTTCCTTAGCTGATATCTAAATAAATTAACTATACTTAATGAATTTAATTAAGGTTAATTGCGCATCTATGTACTAAAATAGTTTAAGTTTAGAAAAATAGATTTCTTAAACTAAAGAGTGATAACTAAATGGATTAATTATACTTAATAAGTTTGTTCAAGGTTAGTTGCTTATATGAGTGGTGACAATTCCTTAATTGAATGTACTTGTATGCCTTAAAGAGAGGGATAGATACATGAGGTTAACTATTATTTCAACATTGATAATTAATCTTGCAAAATACTTGGAATTCTTTATAAATGAACTAGAAAAATCCTAACGTTTGTTTATTTTGATTCCTTTTTACCACTTAATTATCTTGTTTTCACTAGTTAGCAATATAATTCCTTTTTATACATTCTTGTTTTATTTAGTTTCATTTTTAGGGATGGCAATAGGCGACCTATGGGCCAACCTCACCAATTTTTTAAAAATAATTTTAAAAAAATTAAATGTGTAAACAACGACTTTTTTTAATTGTGCCTAGGCCAGCCCATGGGCCACCCATTGCCATCCCTATTCATTTTTAATTAGGATTAATAAGTTTAGTAATTATAATTTTTGTAGGATACTCTAGAATACTTTAGAACTTATTATTTGCTACAATTGATTCTGTGTACTTACAAATAAATTCAATCAATACCTTAATCAACATATAACCCCCCACAATCACAAGAAATATATAACTCACTAATTGAACTCTTTGGTGTAATACTATTATAGTTTGGTTTGCCTCATATAACAACAATAATATCCCAGTACAAATCATATTGAGACGTAGGGTTTAAAAAGATCCAAAAATACGCAACCTTACTTCTAACTAGTAGAGAGGGTGCTTCCAATAGATCCACAAGAAAAAATAAAGACTAAAAAATAAATAAATATAACTATAATAAAATAAAATGAATAATTAATAATAACAAAAGATACATATTAAAATAATATAATTAATAATAAATATAAATAAAAAGATAATATGAAAAAGATAATAATAATAATAATAATAATAATAATAATAATAATAATAATAATAATAATAAAAATAAAAAATTTATAAATACAAATATAAAAATAAGTAATGAAATAAATATTATTTCAGTCTCAAAATAAAATAATAAATCATGTATAACCATACCATTTCTGTCTCTAACTAAGACTGTGGTCTTAAAATAGGACCTATTATCTTTAAAAATTGTCATTAGCCTTATATATAGATTAACAGCCAAAATGACCCATATTGTAAAGAGTCATTATCATAAAAATTAATCATGACATAAACCATCTGCTTTAATAAAGAATCTATAACACATGCTAGGATAAATAATCATATATACACGTATACAATGAGATAACATCATGCTTACATTTCAAAAATCATAATACATTAATCAAGTAGAAAATTTGAAAAATTATTAATATCAAGTACTGGAGAAATACAACATAGCAATCACAAACTCTTACTATATTAAAACATTATTAGAAAACATAATACTCATGTTTGTTTACATATATATGAAAATTTGTAGCCCTAAGCCCTATAGTCAATGGATCAACTAATATGTTTATAATGACAATGTACTTATAAAATATAACATTGTCGTCAACTTATCCTCAAAACATAAAGTATTAAATCTCAATACACTTGGTGCCATCGATGTTATTTGTATTCTGGGAAAAGAGTACAATATATGAGTTATCAAAGTAAAATTTGATACGCCTAGAAACTGAATCCATAATATTAAGTCCTTTAACAAAATTCGTCAACCACGTAGCATGTACTCTTGTCTTAAAACAAGCTATAATCTTAGCTTCTATGATTGAATTCACTACAATAGACTTCTTAAAGCTCTTCTAGGATATAATTCCTCTTAAAGTATTTAATCTTTATACACTTGGTGCCATCAATGTTATTTGTATCCTTGGAAAATAGTATAATATGAGTTATCATAGTAAAATTTGATATGTCTAAAAACCGAATCAACAATATTAAGCCTTTTAATGAAATTCTTCAACCACTTAGCATGCACTCTTATCTTAAAACAAGCTATAATCTTAACTTTTATGGCTGAATTCACTATAACAAACTTCTTAGAGCTTTTCCAAGATACAACTCCTTTAACTAGCATAAAAATGTTAACCTATAGTAGACTTATTATCATCAAAATACCTACCAAGGTCAACATTGGTATATCCAATGATCTATATATCATTTACACGTGTAAGCTAGTATAAAATCTCTGGGTTTTGCATAAAACACAAAACATTTTTCACTGTAACATAACTAAGGTCTACTAAATATTTGTCAAGTTATACAAACAATGTTGAGCTTAGTGCATTCATCTGAATACATCAAACTCTTAACTACATTAATATAAGGGATATAGTTTATCCTTGGTTTCTCCACCTCATTATGAGGACACTACACTTTTCGTAACTTGTTATTTTTGATTATATGTGATATACCAAGCTTATAGTCCTACGTATTAAACATTTTTAACACTCTTCCCACATAAACCTTTTATGTTAGGCCTAAAATCTTTTTAGCTCTATCATTATGGATCTACACTCTAAAAAAATTATTCCTTTTTAAGATCTTTCACATCAAAGTTCTTCATAATCATTTTCTTCATATTCTGAAACATACTCAAACCATTTTGGTAAGAAAATTTTCATCCAAATATAAGACTAAAAAAATAAACTTGTTCTCACCAAATTTACAGTGCATAGAAGTTAAGTATGCTCCCCTTAAAATCCAAAGTTATGGCCACCTCATGAAATTTAATTTTTAATATTGTGATGGCTACTTCAATCTATAGATAGACTTCCATAATCTACAAATTTGGTGCATTTTCTTTTACTATGAAACCTTTGAACTTTTACATATGCACCTTCCTTACTAGATCATTATTTAAAAAGGTTGTCTTGATATTCATATGGTGATGCTTATAAGTAAAATGAGTTATTAAAGTCATAATGATTATAAACAAATCCTTGATTGAGACTGGTGAGGAAGTCTCAGTATGATCCACTTTCTAAGTGTACTCTTTAGCCATAATCCTTACTTTGAACCTCTCAATCTTGCCTTTAGCATCTATCTTGGTCTTAAACACTCAGTTATAACAAATCGTTTTCAAACTATTTAGACGGCAAACTAAATCTTAGATATAATTGTTTGGCCCTCCATAATCATCATCATCATCTATTTATTAGAATGATGACTTATCATTATTTCATCATAGGAAATATGACCTGAAGTCTCTCCTAAAAAAATTATTAGTCTCGCTCATATAAATAACAACATATCATTAAATGGTATAGGCCTTCTATCTCTTTATAAAAATCTCAATGGTGCTAAATGATAAAGTTGAGTATCCACCATAGCATTCTCAATGACACGTCTCATGATCTAACATCAAGAACTACAACTTCATCTTATAATTCATCCCCATATACCTCTGAAGTACTTCAATAACACTCTCATAAACAATTGGAACATATATTGCTACTAACTCAAGCTCCTCAACTACTTGAGCTCTTAATGGTACATTTACTACATCATTCTTCAAAAGAACTTTATAGTTAACAACTCAAAAGTTTTGGAAATATGACTAGAAGAGTAAAACATGTAGCCTTTCAAACATTCAAGATGACATGTAAATAACTTAGGAGTTATCCTAAGATCCACTTGTTTTCTGGAGGGTTATAAATTTTAGTTCAATTGGAAAACTCTAAACACTCAAATGGTTTAAATTAGGCTTCATACTTGTTCAAAATTCAAAAGGACTTCTGGAAACTAACTAACTAGGAATATGATTTATGAAGTTGAGTGTTTTCTTTAGCGCTTTGCCCATATATATTTAGAAAGTTTTGATCTCGCCATCATGCTCCTTATTATGTCCCTTAACATATGATTTTTCTTTTTATCATATGTATATGACATGGTGTATTGTGTACTTATGTCATAACCCATAAAGAACTTAGCGAAAGTTCATTTCCTTAACCTAAATATCCATGTTTACTATAGTACTCTCCACTATGATTTGACCTATCAAGTTTAATAAACCTATTTAAGTTGCTTCTCAACATTTATCTTAAATATTTTGAACTTCTTTAAGATCTCAAACTTATTATTGATAAGACATAAGGAAACGCATTAAGAGTAATAATCAATAAAATCACAAAAAACTTATTTCTATTTATAGTGGGATTCAAAGGTCCATTAATATATGTATACATGATCTCTAACATTCCACTATTTCTAATTGCACATTTCTTCTTACTTTTAATGAGTTTTCCTGTAATATAATCTACATATGCACTATTAATATCATCACAAACCAAAAAATATGGAGGATTTCATCCTTCATCAATTTTTTAATCATTTCCTTCGAAGAATGGAAATGTCTCTTATATCTAAAGGTAAATGATTTCTCCTAGGTTAAATTCCTTATTTTTCAGTATTTGTAACTACTTTATTAGAATACTACAAATCTAAGTAATAAATACCACCATTCAACAAATTTTCGCTAATGAAAATGGAATTAAGAGATGATAAAATCTTTTATTATTAAACAACAATGAATACTTTACTAAGTTTATAAAACTAAGTTGTATCTCATATATGAAGTATACATCTCTTTATTGAACATTATACTACCATATAGACTAAACTTTAACCCCATGTCTCTAACGTACCATCACATCCCCTTCATTAGGCTTCTTTTTGTTTTGTTTTTTTAATTTTGAATGTATTAGGCCTTGAGGCGAATCGAAATTGTTATAACTTACAAAGTATTGTATCAATTGTACTTAGAAACGACTAAGGACAATTTACCTGAACATCTAGAAAAAAACACATATATATAACTTAAAATGTAGAATCCTAGCTGCATGCAAATCCATCTTAACTCCCAAACATACTCATCAATGGTTGCTATTGTCCCACCATGCATGTTGTTAACATCCCAACTTATATGTCGACGTGATTTCCACCATGCATGTTCTTATCGGCTCACCTAGAATGCCAACATGACTTAGCTATTATCGTCCCACCTTGTGGCCCACTGCAGTCATCTAGGGTCCTAAATTGAATCATTACTTACTGTGTCATTAAACTTCTTCACCATAAGTCAGAGCAATCTACACATTCCACTACATAAATAAGTATGACGAGCGTTGAAAATTATGCTTTTATAAGCTAATTTGGAGACAAATCTATTGTACCAATTGTTTATAAAATTGCTCCTGAGAGATGCATTTGTCTTGGAAATTTCTGAAGTTTCTCTCATATGTTGTAGTTGTGAGTGTCTAAGAAAGAACTATCCAAAAGCATTTACAAGTGGTGTTGTTTTTGTAGTTCAATCGACAAGTTCAGATGCTACCTAGATTATCAATTTCAGTAGTTAATGTGCATTTGCTATGAAATTCCCTCCATATGTCTCTAATGTAATGAAATTTGAAAAATAAGTGCATTAGTTTCCTTTGCTTCTCTATATAAACAATATCAGTTGGTGAGCTGAGTGTATCTGGCTATCTTATTTACTATTCTTGATTTGCTTTTTATCACAATCCATAGAGCAAATGTTGCACGAGGTTGTATATGACTAAACCAGGTGACTTTAGTCTATGGCAGCTTAGGAAGTTGTTTAAAAATCATCTTCTTGTAAGAGGAATTTGAAATTTTACCATCATATGAATGTCTCCAAATGTATTTATCTATTTCAATTTTATAGTAAGTTTCACAAATTTCATTAGCTAAAGAGTTAGGAAATGTAGGGTTTTGAAAATTTTCCTTGCCTTTTAATGTTATAGCAATTGACACATCTAAGGGTATTGAGCTCTTTAGGGATTCAATTGTATTTAAGTCAATCAATGGTCCACCTAAAAGCTAGTTATCATACCAAAAATTGATGTTCCTCCCATTACCTATTAGCGTAAATAATTTCACTCTGTGTTTGTTCATCATCTTGAGAATGACTTTAAGAGTAGTAGAAGGAAAGTGTGAACAATCTATTGCCCAGATACTCCTGTTCTTAATGAAGTAATTATGTATCCATCTGCACCATGGAGATTGTTTGTCTTCCATTAATCGCTATAGACTTTTGGTGAGTAAGATTGAGTTCATGGTTTTAATGGAGTAAATTTCCAAGCCACCGTAAATTTTAGGAGTACATATTTCTTTCTATTTCACCATAGTTTGGTGATTTTTCTCCTTCCTGCCTGTCCATAAAAAGTTACTGAACATATTGTCTATGGCTTTTAGGATTTTTCAAGGGAAAGATAAGTGGGTTACCCAATAGGTGCTGATTGAATTAAGAACTGAGTTAATAAATTGTATTCTCCAAACTCACTAAAGATGCCTGGAGTTCTAAGTTGAGATTCTGGCTTGTATTCGATCAAGTAGTTCAGTGTAATCATTTGCTTTTAATTTGAGTGGAGAAATGGGGATGCCTAAATATTTCATTGGGAAATCTTGTGATTGAAACCCAGTTAAGGTAGAGATTGATTCCTAAAGATCTAAGGTGCTCTTAGAAAGAAAGATTTTACTCTTAAGACAATTGACTTGAAGTCCTGAAGTTCTTTGGAATATCTTCAAAGCTTTAATTATGGTGGAGATAGAACTGACATTGAATTTTGAAAGCAGAATCACATCATCTATAAAAAAAAGATTAGTTAGTTTAAAGTTACCATATTTAAAGTGGTATTTGAAATTTCATGCCACAACATTCTCAATGATCTTATGTAGAGTTTGCATCACTAAGGCAAAGACGTATGGAGATAAAGGATCTCTTTACCTGATCCCATTGCTATTTGGAAAAAACCTGGTAGGTTGTCTATTCATCAAGATGCTATAAGAAGAAGTAATTAAGCATTATTCAATCCACCATATGAATGTCTCTGGAAATTCTATAGCCTGCATAATATCTGTGATGAAGCTCCAATCAATGTTATCATATGCTTCCTTGAGATCAATTTTGATAAATCAATTTAGTTGGCTTTTCTTCTTAGAGTAATTGGTAATGAGTTCTTGAAGTATCAGAATGTTATCACCAATTATTCTTCTAGGTATGTAAGCACCTTGAGCGTGGCTAATGTTCTTATGAAGAATTCCTTTAAGCTTTTGAGTTATAAGCTTGGAAATGATATTGTATAAGGAGTTGCAACAGGCAATTGTTCTAAAATCAGTGAAGCTGTTCAACTCACTGTTCTTTGGTACCAGAGTGATAAAAGTCTTGTTGATCTCTTTGAGAAGTGTACCTTTACTAAAGAATCCATCACATCTTCTAAAACTATGTTACCGGTGAGAGACCAAGTTTCCTTGAAAAAATTGACATTGAAACCATCATGTCCAAGGGCTTTATAAGGGTGGAGAGATGCAATTTTGTCCTTAATTTCCTAGAGAGAGATAGGTCTGGCTACTTAGGTTACTTCTTCTGAAGAAAGAAAGTCATTTAGGATCTGTTTGAGAAATAGTTTGACAGAGTGTGCATCTGTAAGCTTGCCCATAAGCTCACTGAAGTGTTCATAAGCTCCTTACATAAGCCGAGTTTGAGAATCAAGAACAATGTTATTGTGGTTGAGTGAAATAATTTTGTTTCTCACATTTCTTGAAACTATGGCCTTATGAAATGCAGCAGTGTTTCTGTCTCCATGTTTCGTCCATTCCACTCTTGCTCTTTATTTAGATAGTGAATAATCAAATAACAGTGATTGAGAGTAATTATGTAGTGCTTCCCTTTCTTTTGCTTATATTCTTTGATTTCTATGATTAGTGTATTATAGTTGTTGTATAACTTCCAACTCTCCTCTAGCTATGTTGACAAGATGGTGTGTGTTGCTAATATTGCACTATAAAGTCTTTTAATGTCCTGCTTAATTAATTACCACTTCTGCGTAAGGATAAATTGCTTAGTTCCTCGAATTTTAGATCTCAATGCATTCCATAAACCTTCCTCAAACCTAGCTAGTTGCATTAGAAATTCATTGAACCTGCAAGGATGGATAGTTCTATAATTTGTAGTCAGATAAGTAAGAATGGGGGTATGATCAGATAAGTTATTGGCAGAATTTGAAAAGTTAGGAAACAGATTCATCCATCTAAGATTTACCACACTTCTATCCAATTTCTTCTTTATCAAATTAGAATCCGATTGCTTATTTTTCCATGTATAGAAGCATCCTGCCTTGGTATAGCAGTGCATTAAGCTTGCTCCAATTAGTATATCTTTTTGTTCTTTAGTGTATGTAATGTTAAAAATATAAATGGTAAAAGTGTAAATTAGAACCTAACATTTTTACCAAAATACAAGTTATAACCTAATGTTTTGAAATATTTAAATTGAACTCTAACGTTTACAAAACATTTAAACTAAACCCTTAGTGGATGAAAAATTAGACAAAATTAAGTTTATCTATTATATATATATATATATACACTATATTTTAATTTGACGTATAGGACCCACTGCTTCATGTGACATCCACTTGATATAGTAGATCCCATATATTAGGTTTAAGTTAAATCTTCATTTTATTTTGAATTTATAATTAAAATTAATTAAACTAATTTAATTATAATCAATCTTAGTTAACATGTTAACTTGATTACAATATGATTAAACAAAATTCCTAATTTTTCAAAAATTTTAAACAACCTAAGAACCCTAATTCCTAATAAAACCTAATTTACTCCCTCCTCTGCCGTTTCCTAATAATTTCCTCGGAAAAATTAAAGAAATAGTAGCTTCAAAGTTGGATCTCTTTAAACATAAAAATGTTTTACTCTGTTACTTTTTGGCCAAGACTTCCATTTAAGGTAGTGTTTATGTTTTTATGAAAAGTTACTGAAAAGCATTTAGTTGTTTGTTCTTTAAAATCTAAAGACACCCATAATTCAAATCCATAGTTTAGAGCCGTCAACATCCAAATTGTTCATAATAGTTAAAGTTGGCTACTTATAATCTGACTCACTCAATTCAAAAGAGAACAAAAATAATTCCTTTAAAGAACCTTCACTTAGGCACACTCTTTTTCCACTAGTTTAATATCTAGTGCAAAATAACTCTAAAACTCACTTTTTAATTTGCAATTTTTATAGGAATAAGGATCTAGGTAATACAATGGAAGCTCTTAACCCAATCTTGAAGTTATTTTTAGGTAGTTTCCTTTTTAGGTTTGTGGTTTTATACCAACCCTTAATACAACAAAAATGAAAAAGATGACCCAACTTGAAGTTATAAACACTTCATCGTCAACAAATGAGCAGATTCCAAAGGTATCTGTCATTTGAAAGAGAAGACTCCAAGCTTTAAATGGTCATCAAAATTGAAAGAAATTGAGATTTTAGTTTATTGGAAATTCTATTAGGGTTGTAAAGAGCTGACAGAGGAAGTAGGTTTATTGGGAATTAGGGTTCTTCAAGTTAATTGAAAATTTTAGAAATTTTGTTTAATCATATTGTAATTAAGTTAGTTAATTATGATTAACTTCAACTAAATTAGTTTAGTTAGTTTTAATTATAAATTTATAATAAGAATTGAAAATTTAACTTAAATATAATATGTGCTCATATGGATGCCACGTGACCTAATAGGGCCCATATATTAGATAAAAAATATATAATATGTGCACATAAGGGATGGAAACTTAACTTTGTCCAATTTTTCATCTATTTTGAGATTATTTTGAGCATTTTGTAAATGTTATGATTTATTTTAAATGCTTAAAAATGTTAATGTTTAACATATATTTTGTTTAAAATGTTAGAGTCTAATTTATACTTTCTTAAATATAAATAGAGGAACCACTATCTAACTATCAACTATTTGGGCTACATCTATTAAAGATGACTTAAAGCAAATTAAAACCTCAAGGATACCTGATTTGCTTTCCTTGTTCTTTATAGAAGAATTATACTTATAATAGTCCCTCTTTAAGGTTCTCCAACTAGTACTAATACTAGTATTTAACATTATTATTCTTAACCCTATTAGATAGTCTATTGACTTGGTCTATATCCTTATTAAAACCTTTATTCTTCTTCCACTTCTTATTTTGATTCTCATAATTCTCTTTGAGTTTTGAGGATTCAACCACAACAATCATAGTATTACCTTTCTTATGGTTTATCTCTTCCCATTTTTGGATGCATATTGATATTAACTCATTCACAATCCACACCTCCTTCCTAGAATTGTAGACTATGTTTAAGAAACTAAATTTAAATGATAAAGAATTTAACACCTACTAAATTAAGAAAGAATGTGATATTAGGACCTAAATACCATTTATCTTATTAGCTATATTTTGCATCTTCATAATGTAAGTTCTAACATGAAATTATCTATCTTACATTAGTGAAGTCAATCTGTGCACAAGTTAACTAACTTAAGTCTTTTTACATTTAGTACTGTTTCTCTCCTTCAAAGCTACTATGAATCTTTTGATATTGTTTCTTTAAATGATTGGGAAAATCAACTTCTTCATTACCATGATGCTAGCTTATTCTATATTTCCTACTTTTGAAAGTGAAACTTCTACTACACTATGTCTTTGTGTGTCATAGGTGCAAGCTCTTCCTTAATGAGAGCTATATTTAAATCAGTCAAACCTGGAGCCAACTTTATATCATTCTTTTAAGGGTAAAAATTATTCATATCCAAGGTTTCAATTGGAAAATTAGATTGTTCACGATTATTTGACTTGCTTGATTGAAAAACAAGACATCTTTTATAAAAGACCGAATGAAACTCAAAATTCACATTATAAAATTTTCTACGGACAATTAAATAATGTAAATAAGAGTTTTAAGAAATGATATTACAAATCATTATCTCCTTTGGGTAAGAAATAATTTATAAGATAAAATTATCAATCTCACCAAACTTATATAAGTTGTCCCTTTTAGATTTGTAACAAATCAAAATTAAGAGATAAAACAATTTAGAAGGTGATGGAACTTGTTGAGTTAGCCAAAATTATTTAAAATCACGTAAAAATAAAAATCTAGAAATTGCCCTATCCGATCAACCATTTTTTCAATTAGATGAACTATCTGAACAGTTAGTTAGTCAACTAGACACACTATCTAGTTGATCGACTTGATTGTGGATTTGATTAACCCAACACCCTCTCAAAAATTACCAAGATATGTTGCCTTGAAAAATTTTAGGTTCAATTTATCAGTTAGGAACGATGTCCAAAATTGTAAAATGAAAAGAAAACAATAAAAAGGTCAAAATTTGTAAAGCTCAAGGGAAACATCCAAAAATACGAGAAACATAAGATTTAATCAATAATAAGATATAAAATCAGTTAATAACTCACTTTGGTATAGTTATTAACCAATTTCATAATATATTGACAATAAGCAACTTACAATTCTATGGTTTCAAGCAAATAGAATTAAATTTCAAAAAAAAAACTTAAATCTTCAATCTATATTTTTCTTGTAAAAAATTGTCGACCTATTCAAATTGTTAAATAATGTGGAATCTATTAAAACATATTATGATACCACATGCAAAAATCACTTATATTCAATAAAATACATTGTAAGATCATTCAATAAAATTCTATATACCTTAATAATTGATGAGTGAATAGTGGAAAAGTATTAGGAATACTGAAATTAGAAGACATGCTTGGAGTTTTTAAGATTATTGAACTACCTATTTAAGAAACCAAAAATTGTAAGAAACTACCTAACTCTTTCTTGTCTCTTCTATTATTTTAATTTAAACTATAGATGATATAAACCTAACCTTTTGTAAGTCACTCATATATACTATTATGAGAAGACAAGAGAGAATTAGGTTTATTAGTTAAAGGTTTGAGTATTATCATTAAGACGCTCCAATAATCCTACATAATAACCATACTATATATAATAACCCTATTGAGGAGATGAAGATCATGCTAGGATAAAACTATAACTATGGGTTTATTGATCCTTATTTGACGAAATTAAAATTATCATGCCTATATACTAATTCATAGTTTAACACTATAGATTAGCTAACAAAATGCTAATTTAAGTTTATTGCAACATACATATGATCTAAGATATCATTCAAGAACTAGTTAATTTTCTTTTTGTTAGTTTTATATGTCTTGGCTATTTTACTGGTATATGTTTTCAATATAATTTATTTTTTATCCAGTGAAAAATTTAATAATCATCTACAATTCGCTAAAGGGGTTCATTTGTATTAACTAGTAATAACCTTATTAGGTAGAAGAATGATATACATGTGGAGTAGAAAATATTGCTTATTAGTTTGCATAATAAATAAAACACTATAACATAATTCAATTTAAATAAGAATATAGGATACATCAAAAAATTATGTAATTAAGAGATAATTATTATATTAAAAACATTCATAACTTATAACATATATTTTAAGTTGTTTTAAATCTATTTTATGCATATTATGTCCATTCTAATATGTATATATTACTTTAAATCTATTACAGATTCACAATATCAATAAAGACAAAACAAATTCTTTAATAGGCAATTTTTAGTTTTTAGTTTTTAGTTTTTATATATCTTGAAATTTCTAGTTAATAAAAAATTTAATCAATACAGTGAATAATTTTAGGTAGATTATAAATCAACTTACAAAAATTTTGGGAAAGAAAAACAACTTTTAACACTTCAGTAGAGATAAAAACACAAATTTGTATAGAAATTTCTGTTTTAAAATGTTAATAATTGGCAAGAATATTTAAATTTTTTCAATGGCTATGCCCTAATTATTTTTATAATTTTTTCAAATCTAATCTATTTATAATTTCTTAAGAATAAGAACTACATTTAAATTGCAAAACTTCCAATAGTATGAATTCTCTTTTTGTTGAGATAACAAAATCACACAATTTGGATCCTAGTTAAATTAGATGGCTTTTCCATTATGGATGGGTCATCTTTAATCATATTAGAAACAAACTATGTTAGAAATATAAGGAAAGATAAAAATTAATGTTTAGTACATCATAGAAAAAATATAAAGAGCCATTTGGTAAGACAAAAGGTTCTCAAAAACTTAAGTAGCTGCAACTATTCTCAAAAACTTAAGTAGCTACAACTATTGTATGTATAGTTAAAAGGAGAGGAAATAAAGATTGGATGATTACAGGAGTTTGCTTTAGGAAAATAGAGAGTCTTTGGGAATTTAGCTTTTCTAACTATTTAAGAGACATGTAGTTTGAACCTGACATAAAGATAGTGCAACATAAAGCTAGAAGTTGATCTTAAGTCTTATAATTATAAAACTTCATATCTTCTTAAATGTATATTCTCACTTTTACTTACATTGACTTGCATACAGTATATAACCCTTGACTTTGAAGTTTCATCCTTCTTTTATTCAATATGTTTATTAAGGGGATTTTCAATTATTGAATCAAATTAAAAACCCCTAAAATTTTGTATAAGAGATTATTCTTCTTTTTTCTAGTCTTCCTACATTTAGACATGTAAACATATCCAAAGTTCAAAATCATGGTTCTCCTTTTTAACATGCAACTTGTTTATTAATACACCAACATATTATTGGTAGTATGACAAGATTATTTTGCCCAACATAACCATAAAAATGGAACATGATAACAATAAAAGTACTTATTATCATATATGAAAATAGACAAGTAGAGTAAATACATAACGATTTATTTCAACTATTCTTCAAATATTTAAATATCTTAGTCTTTTATACAAAGTGAACTATGAAAATTAGGATTTATAATTTAAATCTCATCAATTTGTGTACAATTTGAAATTTATATAATTTTAAAGTAATACATATTAATCTAAATGGAAAGTCCTTTCTAAGACTATTATCACTTGGAATAGTTAATAGTTCTTTAACATTCATAAGTTTTGTAAGTTCTTCCTTTTTAAGTTATGATTTATTTAGGGGTAAATTTTAGGAAAACACATTACTTTAGAAGTAACAAACTTGACTTTAATAACTCTTAACAAAGAAGCCTTGTTTTGGAGCTCAAAATCCAAATGTCCACTATATATTCTAATATTAACATAATATTGAACACAAATGTCCAATATAAATCTAACGAGCAATTATTAAATACTTTAACTTCACAACCTATTTAACTTAAGCAATAGATAGACAAATAATATATCTATGGTAGGGCATTCCCCTACTTACATTTTTTGGAGTTGATTTACATTTAACCAGAGAGTGACATGGGTTTTAAAGAACTTTTTGGTTCCTTAACATTGTTTTTATCCGTTTGAGTAATAATAAGAATGCTTACACTTTTATAAACTTTTTTATTAACATATAACAAGTTTTTTTAAAGTGTTTCTAATATGGAAAATATAAATTTGAATGAACACTTTGATTCAGGATAAAATTGGTAATCTCAAATTTATAAAAATTAGTATCGTGATCTCTAATATTATTTTTTGTAATTAACTCACCAAGAATCGTAATCAAATTTTAATACTTGGTGGATTTGTTATGGATCTTGAAATTTATATTGATCAATTGACTAAATGCACCCTGAGAACGTTTTTAAAGTAACACGTTCAATTATTCCAATCATGTTCCTCGTACAAATAATTAGGTGAAGCAACTATAATGCAACTAAATGATATTCTTTGCATTTTCATAGAAGAACACATGGTCCCATATCCCACTTAAGATCATGTAATGAAAAAGCTTAATAGAAATTGGCCCACAAAAGATCTCCTCAATATATTCCTGTGGGGTACTACATAATGTGCTTCTCTATACCCTCCAAAGTGGTTAGTGTGGTGAGCGATCGAGTGCCTAAGTGGCAATTAAGTCTAAGCTTGGCTCGACCTGAGTCAACTCAGCTCAAAGTAAATGAACTTAACTCGAATTGATTGAGTTTTAGGTCAGGCTTGGAATTTTTCCAAATTATCTTAAGCCCTGCCTAAGGTTTGAATGTTATAGGAAAACAATGTCATTTTGAGTAAATTAAAACAGTGAAAATCCATAGGCTCATTTCTCTAGTACAAAACAAAGTTCAATTCATTTAACATCATCTACATGTCCTTGTGCTTTGATAAGGTTTTGTGTTTGATATAAGTTCATTCAAAGGTTTAAAACATATGAATTATGATTTTTTCTTGTTTGACTGTTTATAAGATTGTAAATGTTAGTCAATATTACAATTGTTCCTCTCTATCAAATAAGTTATTTGAATTGAGGTAATGACCATTTATAGATTCTTTGTATATCTTTATTTCCTACTTGGTTGCCCGTAAAATTCTTTGTCTCTTAGGTCCTCTTGAAAACACAAGAAATGATAAAAGATTTGAATGAGAAAGAAGTAAAAATGAAAAAGTGATAAAAACGAAAGAAAGGCAGATAATTCGACAAAGAGAACCTATTTTGAGAATAATTTGCTTTCGACCTTTTACTTTGGAGCAAAATCAAACTCTTAATTGGTTTAGTTGTTTACACTGTTAGTGATTATGTTTCTACTTCAAAGTAGTTCAATTCTTTTCCTTCAATCCATTCATTTATGCCACTTGTAAGCCAATGCAAAACAATTTTCATCTCGATTTTTTAGCACAAATGTATCACTCTTGGTCGAGTGGCAGGGGCTCATCGATCCTTAACTAAGGTCTTGAGTTCGAGTC
>JANZXR010000002.1:36502957-36515984 GCA_027575705.1 Erythroxylum echinodendron
TGGGAATAGAGTCGCTTTAAAACTTGTGAGGGAGAGCTTTGCCGCCAATAAAGGGTCCTACCTGGCTCGAATCCGGAATATTCAGTTGCCCATGTGGCGTCAGATACTGGGTGGTCTACACAAAAAAAAAAATTTCATGTAATGATGGTAAACTATATGAAAATTTTATCTGCTTGTAATTTTTGCACTTTAGATTTTTTAATATGAAGAATAATAGATAACATGACTAATTAATTGTCACCAAATATTCATGTAATATTATTATTCTTTAAAAGAAGTTTTATAATTTTACGAAAAAAAATATACTAATGCATTTTTGATAATTATGAATAAATTCTTTTGTATTTTCTATTATTATATTGTCATTATTTAACTTAGCAATAGCTAACATTATATTGCAATATCCTACTCATATAAAATAATATAATAACATTATAAAGAATTAATTTTATTAATTATAAAATTATATATGTCTTGTTGGTAGAATGAAAATTATTTATAGATTTTAGATATGCATCAATACCACAATGGCTCTTCTAATGTTTTTTGGATGGACTTCACCATAAGCATAATATTTAGAGAAATATCTTTAATTTGTATGCTAAACAATATTAACAACTTAAATTAAATCACAAATACTCTTATTTAGAAAAGATTACATAAAGGAAGAAAAATAGAATAACAAAATAAAGCTAACATTAACAAATAGAAAAGTTAAACCAATGGGATTAAAAAAAGATAATTAGGGCATAGCCATTGAAAAAATTTAAATATTCTTGCCAATTTTTAACATTTTAAAATAGAAATTTCTATACAAATTTGTATTTTTATCTCTACTAAAATGTTAAAAGTTGTTTTTCTTTCCCAAAAATTTAGTAAGTTGATTTATAATCTACCTACAATTATTCACTGTATTGATAAAATTTTTTATTAACTAGAAATTTCAAGATATATAAAAACTAAAAACTAAAAACTAAAAATTGCATATTAAAGAATTTGTTTTGTCTTTATTGATATTGTGAATCTGTGATAGATTTAAAGTAATATATACATATTAGAATGGACATAATATGCATAAAATAGATTTAAAACAACTTAAAAATATATGTTATAAGTTATGAATGTTTTGGATATAATAATTATCTCTTAAATACGTAATTTTTTATGTATCCTATATACTTATTTAAATTGAATTATGTTATAGTGTTTTATTTATTATGCAAACTAATAGGCAATATTTTCTACTCCACATGTATACCAATTCTTCAACCTAATAATGTTATTATTAGTTAATACAAATGAACCCCCTTAGAGAATTGTAGATGATTATTAAACTTTTCATTGGATAAAAAATAAATTATATTGAAAACATATATAAGTAAAATGGCCAAGACATATAAAACCAACAAAAAGAAAATTAACTAGTTCTCGAATGATATCTTAGATCATATGTATATTTCAATTCCTCTTTTTTTTAAGTAACAAAACTTAAATTATCATTTTGTTAGCTAATCTATAGTGTTAAACTATGAATTAGTATATAGGCATGATAATTTTAATTTAGTCCATTTCAAATCAATGGACCAAAGTCAAATTGATTGAATTTCGAGTTAAGTTCGAATTTGGAGGCCGACTTTAACCTAAAGTCCAATCTAAATAGTTTGGACAGTTTGGATCTCCTTATTTCTAAACTGATATTATTTTAATTTAATTATATAAAACAACATTATTTTGATCTAAAAATTTAAAAAGCTTAAGACCAAAACAATATTATTTTTAAAAAGTCAACCCTAACTTGAAAAAAAATCATCATTTTTAAAAAATTCAACTTAACCCAATTTTATTCATTGTGATTCCTAAATAAAAAAAGCTCTTAATGGAATTACCACATATTATTAGTGAAATATAAGTAAAGGCATTTTCCAATTCAAAAGAAACAAAATGATTCGTCGTTGTGGACTCGTAACTCACAAAATTGTCTCTCAAGTTTACGTCAATCTCCTCTTTGTTAGTGCTACATTCTTATATTTATATTGAATCTTATTGCCTAAAAAAATATATTTAGCCATCCAAAATCAAAATTTATGTTTCCAAGTCTTCAAAAACAAATCTAATCTATTTTTAATTTCTTAAGAATAAGAACTACATTTAAATTGCAAAACTTGCAATAGTATGAATTCTCTTTTGGTTGAGATAACAAGTCACACACTTACTGATTTGGATCCTAGTTAAATTAGATGGCTTTACTGTTATGGATGGGTCATCTTTAATCATATTAGAAACAAACTATGTTAGAAATATAAGGAAAGATAAAAATTAATGTTTAGTACATCGTGGAAATAATATAAAGAACCATTTGGTAAGACCAAAGGTTCTTAAAAACTTAAGTAGCTACAACTACTGTATGTATAGTCAAAAGGAGACGAAATAAAGATTGGATGATTGAAGGAGTTTGCTTTAGGAAAATAGAGTCTTTGAGAATTTAGTTTGTCTAACTATTTAGGAGACATGTAATTTGAACCTGACATAAAGATAGTGCAACATAAAGCTAGAAGCTGATCTTAAGTCATATAATTATAAAACTTCATATCTTCTGACATGTATGTTCTCACTTTTACTTTCATTTACTTGGGTACATTATATAACCCTTCACTTTGAAGTTTCATCCTTCTTTTATTCAATATGTTTATTAAGGTGATTTTTCAATTATTAAATCAAATTAAAAACCTCCAAAATTTTGTATAAGAGATTATTCTTCTTTTTTCTAATCTTCCTACATTTAGACATATAAACATATCTAAAGTTCAAAACCATAGTTCTCCTTTTTAGCATGCAACTTGTTTATTAATACACTAACATATTATTGGTAGTATGACAATATTATTTCACCCAAAAAAACCATAAAAATAGAACATGATAAAAAAAAGTACTTATTATCATATGAAAATAGACAAATAGAGTAAATACAAAATGATTTATTTCAACTATTCTTCAAATATTTAAATATATTAGTCTTTTATACAAAGTGAACTATGAAAATTAGGAGTTACAATTTAAATCTCATCAATTTGTGTACAATTTGAAATTTATATAATTTTAAAGTAATACATATTATTCTGAATGGAAAGTCCTATCTAAGACTATTATCACTTGGAATAGTTAATAGTTCTTTAACATTCATAAGTTTTGTAAGTTCTTCCTTGTTAAGTTATGATTCATTTAGGGGCAATTTTAGGAAAACACATTACTTTAGAAGTAATAAACTTGGCTTTAATAACTATTAACAAAGAAGCCTTGTTTCGTAGCTCAAAATCCAAATATCCACTATATATTCTAATATTAACATAATATTGAACACAAATGTCCAATATAAATCTAACGAGTGATTATTAATACTTCAACTTCACAACCTATTTTACTTAAGCACTTAGGCAGACAAATAATATATCTATAGTAGGGCATTCCCCCACTTACATTTTTTGGAGATGATTTTTTTATTAACATCTAACCTGTTTTTTTTTTAATGTTTCTAATATGCAAAATATAAATTTGAATGAAAACTTTGATTCAGGATGAAATTGGTAATCTCAAATTTATAAAAATAAGTATCAAAATCTCTAATATTATTTTATGTAATTAACCCACCAAGAATCCTAATCAAAATTTAATACTTGGTGGATTTGATATGGATCTTGAAATTTATATTGATCAATTGACTAAATGCACCCTGAGAAAGTTTTTAAAGTAACATATGCAATTATTCCAATCACATTCCCCGTACAAATAATTAGGTGAAGCAACTATAATGCAACTAAATGATATTCTTTGCATTTTCATAGAAGAACACATGGTCCCATATCCCACTTAAGATCATGTAATGAAAAAGCTTAATAGAAATTGGCCCACAAAAGATCTCCTTAATATATTCAAGTGGGGTACTACATAATGTGCTTCTCCATACCCTCCAAAGTGGTTAGTGTGGTGAGCGATCGAGTGCCTAAGCGGCAATTAAGTCTAAACTTGGCTCGACCTGAGTCAACTCAGCTCGAAGTAAATGAACTTAACTCGAATTGATTGAGTTTTAGGTCAGGCTTAGAATTTTTCCAAATTAGCTTGAGCCCTGCATAAGGTTTGAAAGTTATAGGAAAACAATGTCGTTTTGAGTAAATTAAAACCGTGAAACCCATAAGCTCATTTCTCTAGTACAAAACAAAGTTCAATTCATTTAACATCATCTACATGTCCTTGTGCTTTAATAAGGTTTGTGTTTGATATAAGTTCATTCAAAGGTTTAAAACATATGAATTATGATTTTTTCTTATTTGACTGTTTATAAGATTGTAAATGTTAGTCAATATTACAATTGTAATCCTCTCTATCAAATAAGTTATTTGAATTGAGGTAATGACCATTTATAGATTCTTTGTATATCTTTATTTCCTAATTGGTTGCCCGTAAAATTCTTTGTATCTTAGGTCATCTTGAAAACACATGAAAGGATAAAAGATTTGAACAAGAAAGAAGTAAAAACGAAAAAGTGATAGAAACAAAAGAAAGGCAGATAATCCGACAAAGAGGACCTAGAAGTAAAAACAAAAAAGTGATATAAACAAAAGAAAGGCAGATAATCTGACAAAGAGGACTGTTTTGAGAATAATTTGCTTTCGGCCTTTTACTTTGGAGCAAAATCAAACTCTTAATTGGTTTAGTTGTTTACACTATTAGTGATAATGTTTCTGTTTCAAAATAGTTTAATTCTTTTCCTTCAATCCATTCATTTATGCCACTTGTAAGCCAATGCAAAACAATTTTCATCTCTATTTTTAGCACAAATGTATCACTCTTGGTCGAGTGGCAGGGGCTCATCGATCCTTAACTAAGGTCTTGAGTTCGAGTCTTGAGAATATAGTCGCTTTAAAACTCGCAAGGGAGAGCTTTGTCGCCCGTAAAGGGTCATGCTCGGCTCGAATTCGGAATAGTCAGTTGCTCATGTGGTACCGGATAGTGTGGTGTGCACCAAAAATATATATTTTCATGTAATGATGATAAACTATATGAAAATAGGAGTTATTAGGGATCATCTGCTTCTAATTTTTGCACTTTAGATTTTTTAATATGAAGAATGATAGATAACATGACTAATTAATTGTCGCCAAATATTCATGTAATATTATTATTCTTTAAAAGAAGTTTTATAATTTTATGAAAATAAAATATACTAATGTATTTTTGATAATTATGAATAAATTCTTTTGTATTTCTACTATTATATTGTCATTATTTAACTTAGCAATAGCTAACATTATATTGTAATATCCTACTCATGTAAAATAATATAATATCATTATAAAAATTAATTTTATTAATTATAAAATTATATATGTCTTGTTAGTAGAATGATACTTATTTATAGCTTTTAGTTATGCATCAATACCACAATGGCTCTTCTCATGTTTTTTGGATGGACTTCACCATAAGCATAAGATTTGGAGAAATTTATTTAATTTGTATGCTAAACAGTAGTAACAACTTAAATTAAATGACAAATACTCTTATCTAGAAAAGATTACATAAAGGTAGAAAAATAGAATAAAAAATAAAGTTAACATTAACAAATAGAAAAGTTAAACCAATGGGAGTAAAAAACAAACAAAAGATAATTAGGGCATAGCCATTGAAAAAATTTAAATATTCTTGCCAATTTTTAACATTTAAAATAGAAATTTCTATACAAATTTGTGTTTTTATCTCTACTGAAGTGTTAAAAGTTGTTTTTCTTTCCCAAAATTTTAGTAAGTTGATTTATAATCTACCTAAAATTATTCAGTATATTGATTAAATTTTTTATTAACTAAAAATTTCAAGATATATAAAAACTAAAAATTGCATATTAAAGAATTTTTTGTCTTTATTGATATTGTGAATCTGTGATAGATTTAAAGTAATATATACATATTAGAATGGACATAATATGCATAAAATAGATTTAAAACAACTTAAAATATATGTTATAAGTTATGAATGTTTTGAATATAATAATCATCTCTTAATTATGTAATTTTTTATGTAACTTATTTAAATTGAATTATGTTATATACTGTTTTATTTATTATGCAAACTAATAATCAATATTTTCTACTCTACATGTATACCAATTCTTCAACCTAATAATGTTATTATTAGTTAATACAAATGAACCCCTTTAGAGAATTGTAGATGATTATTAAACTTTTCACTGGATAAAAAACAAAATATATTGAAAACATATACAAGTAAAATAGCCAAGACATACATAACTAACCAAAAAAAAAAAAAAACTGGTTCTCGAATGATATCTTAGATCATATGTATGTTGCAATTCCTCTGTTTTTAAGTCACAAAATTTAAATTAGCATTTTGTTAGCTAATCTATAGTGTTAAACTATGAAGTAGTATATAGGCATATTAATTTTAATTTAGTCCATTCCAAATCAATGAACCAAAGTCAAATTCATTGAATTTTGAGTTAAGTTCGAATTTGGAGGACGACTTTAACCTAAAGTTCAATCTAAATAGTTTGGACAGTTTGGATCTCCTTATTTTTAAAATGATATTATTTTAATTTAATTATATAAAATAATGTTATTTTGATTTAAAAATTTAAAAAACTTAAGACCAAAACAATATTATTTTTAAAAAGTCAACCCTAATTTTAAAAAAATCATCATTTTAAAAAAAATTCAACTTAACCCGATTTTATTCATTGTGATTCCTAAATAAAAAAGCTCTTAATAGAATTACCACATATTATTAGTGAAATATAAGTAAAGGCATTTTCTAATTCAAAAGATACAAAATGATTTATGGCTGTGGACCCGTAACTCACAAAATTGTTTCTCAAGTTTATGTCAATCTCCTCTTTCCAGTGACTGGTAATTTGAACGAGGTGGGCAATAAATTTGTAAAATCACCATATGGAATCATTCATTTATTTTGATTTTCATATAAATGGAAAATTCTGTCCCTTAGTCAGTATGTTGCATTGAAGTTTTGAGGGGATCGAGATGCCTTATAAACTCTGGTTTACACCAAAAAGATGTAGAGTTGTTAGTAACTATCATTTATTAAATTTCTCAAAAAATTATCCTATGTATTATGCCACGGTAATCTTTAGATAACTAAGTTTAGATTGTCATCAATAACATCTACTTTGTAAGTATAAATCCTTTCGATTTAACAGATTCCAATTTTGAGCTGCAATTTTGCTACTCGTCAGTCCTTACTTTTGTCAATATCCTTAATTGCATTACATACCCAACAGCTAATCACAAGCAACCGAGTAGGCAGGAGCGATTGTCTATTTCAAAACATGATAAGAAACGTCTACTGGGTGAATATTGACCCCATATCCTCTCTAGCTAGCACAAGCCATAAAGATCAAGACCTAGCTCTATGAATAGCTTTTCAAGACTAAAAATACCTTTCCAAGTTTATCTCCAAAGATTAAACAATTGAAAGCAGGTATTCCTAGTACCTACTGACCTTGAATTTCTATGAATAGACAAGGACCCTTTTCTGGCTTTTCTGATGGCCAAAGAAATGTAACTGTTCATGGGCATGAGAGTTTTTTCTTTTTCTTTCTTTGTTTTTTTGGTTTGGGACATGCATGCATGGTCACGCATTTTTATCATGCAAATGCACTAAAAAACCTGACAAAGAATTACCTCAAAATTTCAAAGCAATGACCAATGCTACTTGTTATCTTTTCCCTAGTTTTTATGTCCAATCGAGTAAAATCTTGAAAAGGGGAAGAAAGACAACGACATTAACAAAGAAATATACCACCCCACCAGACTAATATATACAAAATTATAAAATAAACTAATGTAAAGATAAGAGGTTGCTCCAAGTTATACTACCCCTCTACTGCTGATATATATCAGTAGTTCAATTGGGTTGATTAATAACTAGCGGTATCTTTTTCCACACCAAACCTTTGAGGAATATCAGCAGTACTTCACTCCTCTAGAATTCATATTATCAACTTAGTGTGAAAACGTTTATGTATATATATATATAAAAATACATGTTAATATCTAAAACTTCATTGAAGTTAAACTGAGTCACTAACTTTACAAACTAATGGAGCATTGATTTCGTATTTATGCACATCGCAAGGAGCACTATTCAAATGAAAAATGATGTAATGATTGTATTGATAATGGCAGAGAGAAGGAATAATAATTTTTCAATTTAAAATACATTTAGTGGCTAATAGTGTGGTTGAAGGAAAAAGAAAAAAGAAATTGAGAGAAAGGAAGAACAAAAGCACCTTAATAGGGTCCCATCCCATGTCTCCTTTGTAGACCCACAGATGTGATTTTCAACTTTCCACCATTGCATTACTTCACCATTCTTCTACCATCTCTCCTTCTTAGTTCTCTGCTACCTAGCTTGTCCCCACTTTTTTTTCCTTCATTTCTTGCCAAAATTACCCAAGAATTTTCTCTCTGCAAAAACTCCTTAATCATCATGTCAGGAGACAAGACTAAAGATGCTGCTGGAGGATCCTCGCGATCCGTTGTCGATGATCATCATCGGCAACCTCCTTATCAACCTCAACCAGCGGCTCCATTGAGCAGGTACGAATCCCAGAAACGGCGAGACTGGAACACTTTTGGTCAGTACTTGAAGAACCAGAGGCCCCCAGTTCCACTTTCTCAGTGTAACTGCAATCATGTGCTTGACTTTCTCCGATATTTGGATCAGTTCGGAAAAACTAAGGTTCATCTACATGCGTGCGTCTTTTTTGGGCAGCCAGACCCTCCTGCACCTTGTACTTGTCCATTGAGACAAGCTTGGGGAAGTCTCGATGCCCTAATTGGACGTCTGAGAGCTGCTTACGAGGAACATGGAGGATCACCTGACACCAATCCTTTTGGTAACGGAGCAATTCGGGTTTATTTGCGTGAAGTGAAGGAGTGTCAAGCCAAAGCTAGAGGTATTCCATACAAGAAAAAAAAGAAGAAGAAGAATACAATCAAGCAGGTTATTAAAGACGAGGCAAACCCTTCGATGCAGTTATCAGCTTAATCAAGTAAGGCCCTTTGCTTCTCCACATAATATGGTAATCTCATCTCTACATATTCAAGTGGATATTTTATTTCTCTTTTGATGACGTACTATGAAAATTTCAGTTCACATAATCTTTTAAATTAAGAACCTTTGGGTAATAAATTTCCTTTCACAGTAAATAAATCAGACTGCCGTCTAATTAGTGCTTGAAAATGGGGTATATTTGATTGACCAGTTAGACTATATACTATCTGGTACAGTGTTCTGGACGAGAGACAGTATCTAAGAGCTGTATACACAAGATTAGAATATAATTCAAGGATTTAAAACCATTGTTGCTTGCGAATGGAGACTTGGTTTCATCCATATAAAACCTAAATCCGTTCGTAAAAACCCTAATCTTTCTATTACTTCTGGATTCTAAGAGTAGGGAGGGAAGAAATTAGGGAAAAAAAATTTCACATCCGTATCTTTCTTGGGAACTTTCAACTGAAGAGATGTTTATCACAAAACAGTAGAAGAATGACCCTCTCTCTCCCTCTCTCTCTCTCTCGCTCTCTGCCTCTTTCCCTCTATCAGTTTATATACATCAAGCACAAGAAAGAATATCTATCTGATTTCCAAATTAAAATATGCGTCACTTCTTTACTTTTCTCCTAGATTATTTCCTTTTGGTGATTCTCTGCGATTTTCTGCTCCCCATGAATGATCTCGGGTGATGTGTCATTCGTTGCATGCATGGAATTTTCTGCACATTGACGTGAGATTTAATATGCATTCTTATGTAATATTGCCCTTTATTTGAATAGAGTCCAAAATTGTAGTGCTCTTACCACCCATTTCTTTGCTGATATCTGGAACCAAAGCCTATACGTTGTTGA
This sequence comes from Erythroxylum echinodendron, assembly GCA_027575705.1. Classification (NCBI taxonomy): domain Eukaryota; kingdom Viridiplantae; phylum Streptophyta; class Magnoliopsida; order Malpighiales; family Erythroxylaceae; genus Erythroxylum; species Erythroxylum echinodendron. The sequence continues at coordinate 36,512,893 of JANZXR010000002.1, forward strand.
ATATATAAATACTTGTTCCATTTTCACCATATCCAATTGGTATCTTTTCTCAGTTTTGAATTGTAGGTGGCCAAATTTATAAAATCATAATGCATCGAAGGAAGTTCCTTCTGTGACTTCAATGTCCTACTTAGTTTGTCTGATTTCCAGTTGTTTTACCTCTGAGAGTAGGGTATTTCTCTGACATATATAAGCTCCTGATACATGTCATGATTATTTTTTTCAATTGTTTATCCCGAGACAAAGTTTCGAAATAAAAGTTTTAAATGGCATAAGATTATACAACTATTATTTGTTGTTGCAACTGATGAAACATAAGTGATTTCAATCACAGTTGCTTTCCATAACTTTTGTTAAAATAATCACAAGTATAATATTATAATCATGATTTTAAATTATAGTATGCAACTATAATTGCAATCGTAACTTTAAGGTTGTAGTGCAATCGTAACTTTATGGTTATAATGCAAATCCTTATTACAATTTACCACAATTGTGATCTTATTTTTCGTAATTGTATTTATATTTTCTGCAATTGCTGCAAGCATGAAGCATCCGAATTCACAGTCCGCAACTCAGGTGCAATCATGATAAGGTGCTTAAAACTTTGACTTTACATAAGTGTTAAAGAGATAGGAAACTTCTCTAATTTTGGCCTGTAACTTCGTTATTCAGCTGTGTGCTGTCAAAATCGATAGAATGCCCTGCATAGTATGTATTTCCTACAATTTGCTGTCCTGAAACTGGCATACTGCCTGATATCTTTCCTCTTTCTCCCATATTATTTATAAACCTCTTAGCATTGTCTTTATGAATTTGGATATAATTCTTAACTTGCTTAGCTGTTAGGTCCCCCCTGAAGAGTTTCATTAACAGAGTGAAACAAAGAAGAGGACTATGTCTTAATTAAAGAGAAAGAAAAATGCATTGGAAGTTTTGGTGTTTGTCATGATGGTGGCATGTACTGTCTAGAATCAAGAAAGTGTTTCCTTAGAAGATGAACTGAATTAATTGCACGAGAGTTCATTGACATTTCTTACATACATATTATACTCCAGAAAATCTGCATGTGTACTACAAACGATTTTGTAGAGACTTTAAGCATATACACCGTTGATTCACCAATAGGACGGGTTTCAACTGTGGAATTCATGAGTTGTTTGTTTGCCAACTGTAAATTGATTGTGAAAGAAGATTGCAAGTTCACTAGGTTGTGTTTCCAAATCATTGAGGAGTATACATGGAAGAAAATTATATATATATAGCTACTAACTCCTTTGCTTGTTAACTTATCAGATCAAAGATAATGTTGGGTGGCAGATCCTGTGGATTAGACATGATCAGTTCTCTTACTTCTTCTTTTAAACTCTAGTCTGCAGTATAGGTGGGACTTATCTCTTAGATTCTTTGGCAGACATGGAAAGATTTTACCGAAGCTTGAGGTATTTGAGACATCAGCATCAATAACTACATATCTATTTTATATACTACGAAAGTTTGCATCATTCGGAGTATTTCTATTGCACTTTGACTAGAAATGGATCAATTCATACAGAAACTTATATATGTTTAACTTCAGTAGTATAACATAACCATATTTATATAATTGGCACACCAACAGGTTAACCCCTACACTGATTAGATTAAATACATTAAGAACTCTTGATATTTTGCTGTTTTAAAAAACTCTCTATAATTTAAATTAAAATTTAAATGTCTTTATGGTTTAGAATTACAAATTAATTTCTAATAATTTTCCTTTAACATATTTTTGTTGAGAAAAACAAACATATGTATGAAAGTACTTTAAATGACATTTTTACATTAATGATTTAATACAATTTATCTTAAATTTGGTAATTGTGTTTGTTTAAAAAAAGTGACTTATTCCAATATTTCAAAATTTTCAAAAAATCTAAAAAAATAATTAAACCATAACTTTTTAAGTAATCGATTCCCTATTTGTACTTCTACTTTTGTTTTTAATTTTTTGTTTTTTTAAATTAGTAAAAAAAATATTTTTTTGGAGTTTTTAATTTATGTTTTTAGCTTTAGTTTCTTCCTGTTTTCATAATTTATAAAAACCATAAAACTGATTTTTGTTTTTTGTTTCTATTTTTAGAATATGGTTTACTATAAATTAAATATTAATTACTAACAAAAATTATGAATTTAATATATTATTTAGTTTAATTATTAAATATTACTTTTACAAATAAAATTAATTATTAGTAAATATAATATAAATTTAACATATAGTTCAAAATATAGAATAATAATTAAAAGATATATTACAAATAATATTAATTCATAAATAAAATATTTATTAAAATATTTATTTTAACAAAATAATAATAATTTTTATTAATAATTCATCAATAACTATTATACATGATATTAAAATAAATACATCAATAACTAAATTAATTGATAAAAATAATTTATCCTTAAGTTTTATCTAATAAGTAACTATTATTAGTGATAAAAATATAATTACATTGACATTAACAATTAAATATGTTTTTATTTTTATTTAAAAAAGAAATAAAACATAAATAAAAAACATAAATAAAATCAAGCAAAATTTAGTTTTCTTTAATACACCTAGATTCTTTAAATTGTAGAGTGATCAAAATTCTTTTCTCTGACTAGGAAGAGGCTAAAAACATTAGCTTCCATTAAATTACAAGGTCCAGTGGAAATAACATGGATTTTGAATAGTCTTAATGATTTGCTTAATTATAGGAGTCATTTGCACTTCAAGTCCATTCCAACCAAAAAAATCATTAAGCTAACAGATACAATAACAATAATAACTAGTAAAAATTTCACTGATACGCAAGATCTTGAGAGGTTTAGTAGTATGCAGTTATACCTTTAACTAGTAGAGAGGTTGATTATGAATGACCTACATAAAAAATAAATTAATATTTGATAAATACAAGATAATATAAGAAGTCATACGATAAAGATAGACAAGGTAAAAAAATAAAATATAATAAAATATAATATAATATAATAATAATAATAATAATAATAATAATAATAAGAATAATAATAATAATAATAATAATAATAATAATAATAATAAT
>JANZXR010000002.1:36527323-36540467 GCA_027575705.1 Erythroxylum echinodendron
AAATATAAAGGAGATAAGAAGTGGAAGAAGAAGGTTTAGCTGAGTTTTAGGTAACCCTTTATCTATTTTCTTGTTTTAATAGAAGAAGAAAGCAAAGAAACTAGGTTTTTATGTGTTAAAAATGAAGAGAAAAAGAAGAGGAACAAGAGATTTATGTTCTTAGATTTTCATGAACTTTTAACTAGATTTTAGTTCTGCTAGTTAGATAAACTAAGAGTAGATTAAGTCTAAGCTCATTTTTGGATAATTGAGCTTTATGGAAGTTCTATTCGTATATGATGTTTGAATGAAAATATGTTTATTTGAAGGGAACTAAGAAAATCGAAGGCAAGAATAAGAGGAAAGAAACTTGATCTTGGAGTTACAAGTAAATAGGTGGGTAATATGTTTATAATTTTTGTGATGATGAGCTATATTATTTGATTTTGTGTATATAAATGTTTTTGCGAATCATTGTGAATATGGGAAAATATTCTGTGAATTTAATATCATGTTTGCTTTGCAAGAATTCTGCTGCTTCGATGTTAATAAAAACAGAAAATTTAAGAAGCATGAAAATATGAATATGATATGAAATATGTAAGCATTGGAAATTTGCTTATGTGGGTAAGAGAGATAACATTTCGTTCGTTATGTGCACGTTGATCTAAAGCCTTCTCCCTGCTGTCCGCTTGTGGCATATGAGCTCCAAAAAATGGACTCATTTCGTTCATAGTGTAAACTTCGATTTCACTATTCTGTTTTATGGGATTCTCTCGAGCCATATTGTTATGTACTTTGTTGTGATTTGCTAAGCATGATTTATAATTGATTTTTTTTTATGATTGTAAAATATATGATATGGATTATGTGACTGTATTTTAAATTAAGTGTTCTGTGAACTGGATTGGTGTATATAAATATGCTTGGTTGTGTGTGTGTATGACTCATCACCGATGGCTATAATCATATTAGGCATTGAGCGTTGCAGCTCATCCCATTATCTTTCCACTCCTCAGGTGTAGAAATAGCAAATCGACATTGAACCTTCCAAAAACTTCGGCTGACTCCAAGAATTTCTATCTTTTTTAACTTAATTAGTTCAATCATTTTGGTAGATTTTTAAGCATGTCAAGCATGAGTAATCATGATTGTATTTTTGTATTATGCTACTGATATGTCTTTTCATATTAATCTGAAGTAATGTACACACTCTATTTGTTTGAGAAATGAATGTAAGTAAGAGTTGAAGAATTTCTTTTCTGTTCATGTTCAAATCCTCTTCTCTGTTAAGTTGTTAACTTCAGTTAGGAATACAAGTGTGAGATGTTTGATGGTTTTTGGATAGATTTTCTTTAAAAAAAATTGTTAAAGTAGGAGTCTTATATGTATGAATTGTGTTTGTTGCATTTAGGTCTTTTGTTTTGTGAGAATGTTTATTGACATATAAGAGAAAATAAGAGAATAAGGAGATAAAAGTGTGTTCTGAAACTTCAATGAATAAACTATATTTATCAAAGCAGAATTTGATAAAGTCATCTTCATGAAAGTTGTAGCTCTTTCTTTTAGCTTTCCAACGATATAAATTTTATAATTTTCAAAATTCTGGATTGAATGTTATGATGATTTGAAGTAGGAGTGTATAGTCAGATTTTTCATGAATATCGCGGTCATGCACAAGCACAATAGCGACGAACCTCCACTATTCACCAAAAATCGCGATCGTGCATAAGTACGACCACGACTCATCTACTGACTCACGCCCGTGACTCCTTATTGTCACAGCCATGACATTTCCATATGCACGACCATGAAATTTTTTATTTTTTATATTTATTTATTTGTTTGTTTGTTTATGTGTTTTTACTCCTACCAAGAATTTTAATTATTTTTATCTTAATGTTAGTTTTATACATATATATACTTTTATTTTAAAAAGTCCCCCAATTTTGGCGCCTTATCGCCACAAAATAAGAACTGAAATCTGGGGCCAGCAGATCCTATCTCCCCCTACTCAGTCTTGATCAATTTCATTCCTTTAACCTATTTCCAAGCTAGTAAAGGACTGTGACAGGGGGATTCTGTTGGACCCCAAACTTTCTTGAAAATTAGAATTATTAAATGAGAAATTTTTAGTGTTTACTCATGAGAAAAAAATCAAAATTTTTGAATTAGAAATTTATGGAGATTATTTACGAATATTTTTTTAATTACATATGGTTGCATAGATTAAATGGAAGTATTAGAATTAGGTTAAGGAGTTAGACATTATTAGAGTAAATATGGAAGGGTAAGTTTGGAAGATTAGAGTTCGTTTTAGATTAATAAGAGAAGAACAAATGAAGGGTGTGTGAGTGAAGAAAGAAAAATACGTATTCGTGAGGTTAAGAAAGAAAGAAAATAAGAACCTAGAAGAAACTAGAGAAAGAGGAAGAGAGTCATGTAATAATAAGAGAAAAGGGAGAGACGTGTTTGAGAGGTTAGGGAAAAAGAGAGAGTCTTGAAAAATAAGAAAGAGAGAGAGAAGAAAAATGTAGAAAGAAGTAAAAAAAGAGAAATAGAAACCGAACAAAAAAAGAAGAAGAAGGAAAGAAAGATAAAGGAGATAAAAAGTGGAAGAAGAAGGTTTAGCTGAGTTTTAGGTAACCCTTTATCTATTTTCTTGTTTTGATAGAAGAAGAAAGCAAAGAAACTAGGTTTTTATGTGTTGAAAATGAAGAGAGAAAGAAGAGGAACAAGAGATTTATGTTTTTAGATTTGCATGAACTTTTAACTAATTCTGAGTTCTAGTTAGATAAACTAAGAGTAGATTAAGTCTAAGCTCATTTCTGGATAATTGAGCTTTATGGAAGTTCTATTCGTATATGATGTTTGAATGAAGATGACTTTATCAAATTCTGCCTTGATCAATACAGTTTATTCATTGAAGTTTCAAAACACACTTTTATCCCCTTATTCTTGCCTTAGACTGTCTTAGTTCCCTTCAAATAAACATATTTTCATTCAAAAACTTTACATTCAAATAAAGTCTTCTTTCCACTCCTCAGGTGTAGAGATAGCAAATCGACATTAAACCTTACAAAAACTTCGGCTGACTCCAAGAATTTCTATCTTTTGTAACTAAATTAGTTCAATCATTTTGGTAGATTTTTAAGCATGTCAAGCACGAGTATTCATGATTGTATTTTTGTATTATGCTACTGATGTGGATTTTCATATTAATCTGAAGTAATGTACACACTCTATTTGTTTGAGAAATGAATGTAAGTAAGAGTTGAAGAATTTCTTTTCTGTTCATGTTCAAATCCTCTTCTCTGTTAAGTTGTTAACTTCAGTTAGGAATACAAGTGTGAGATGTTTGATGGTTTTTGGATAGATTTTCTTTAAAAAAATAATTAAAGTAGGAGTCTTATATGTATGAATTATGTTTGTTGCATTCAGGTCTTTTGTTTTGTGAGAATGTTTACTGACAGATAAGAGAAAATAAGAGAATAAGGGGATAAAAGTGTGTTCTGAAACTTCAATGAATAAACTGTATTGATCAAGGTAGAATTTGATAAAGGCATCTTCATGAAAGTTGTAGCTTTTTCTTTTAACTTTCCAACGATATAAAGTTTATCATTTTCAAACTTCTAGATTGAATGTTATGATGATTTGAAGTAGGAGTGTATAGTCAGATTTTTCATGAATGTCGCGATCATGCACAAGCACGATTGCGAAGAACCTCCACTATTCACAAAAAATCGCGATCTTGCATAAATGTGACCATGACTCATCTACTGACTCATGCCCGTGACTCCTTATTGTCACAGCCATGACATTTCCATATGCACGACCGTGAATTTTTTTTATATTTATTTATTTGTTTGTTTGTTTATGTGTTTTTACTCCTACCAAGAAATTTAATTATTTTTACCTTAATGTTATATATATATATATATATATATATATATTTTTAAAAGTCCTCCAATTTTGGCACCTTATCGCCATAAAATAAGAACTGAAATCTGGAGCCAGCAGATCCTATCTCCCCCTACCTCTTCATCATAAACATGGAGATGCTCAACGCAATCATTCAGCATGAAGTGGCAAGAAGCTCAACTTTTAAATATTATTTGAAATGTAAGAAGCTTGACCTAACTAACCTCTCCTTTGTAGACGATTTATTGAAAGATTACTCAAGGGATCATCAAGTTTATTAAAAGATTACTCAAGGATTTATTAAAAGATTACTCAAGGATTTATTATGGAATCATAGGATGGGAACCAAACGTTGTGCTAAAGTTAAATGGTCAGACATTTGCTTTCCAAAGGCGGAAGGAGGATTAAACATTCCTTCCGTGAAACTCACTAATCATATCCTTACCTTGAAACGATTATGGTGGATTCTTGAACACAAGCAAACGCTATGGCTATGTTGGCTTCATCCTATTTCCTTAAAGGAAGAAGTATCTAGGCAATCTGTAAGATTAATAGCAATTCTTATTTTCTGAATTAGTTAATTCATTTGAGGAATCTGGTTCAGGATCAAGTATCTTACAGTATTGGCAATAGGAAGCCCATATCTTTATGGTTTGATAATTGGACAGGTCAAGGATCTTTATTCCATTCTCAACAATTATTTAGAGGTTCTTCCTTTTCTCTCCGTACGACAATGGACTCGTTCATCAACGACTGCTGATGGAATTTTCCAAACAACCTTAGACTTCTGAAACCTCATTATTTTCCCTCTCTCTCTAAGGATGCATACTTTTGGCATGGCAAGCCAACTCATAAATTGACAAACAAATTCATTCGGGACTTAAGGGTGAGGAAACCACATGTTTTTTGTCATAAAATCATCTGGGCTAAAATGATCTTACCGAGAACATCTTTTCTAGTATGGCTCACTATACAAAACCGATTGAATACGGCTAATCGAATCAAGTATTTGAGCATCAATCCTTTATGCCCCTTTTGTCAACTCCAGGAAGAATTTAGAGACCATTTATTTCTATGTGTAAGGTGACTAATCGGGTGTAGAGAGCTATTCTTATGCATTGCGGTTGCCTTATCCAAGAGAAATTTTTTTTTTTGCTGTTATTCATTGCTTATCAACCTAGCCAAGCATAAAGATCGCGTCCCACACAATAGTCCACAAAATTATCAATTTAAAAATTAATTATCTTAATTGAAGACAATTATTTTGTTATTTATATTATCTTTACCTAAACAATTATAATTATTAAATTAAAGTTTCTTGATTTGTTTGAAAGGCATTTTATAAATCTATATAAAATAATTTAATAATTTATTAATGTATATAAATTTTGGTAATATTTTGTGTCAATAACCATAAAAATATTATGAAAAACTAATTTTGTGACAAATAGAATAACATAAAATAATAAGGATATCTTTTTATTTTTAAATTGATAAAAAAGTCCAAATAAAATGTTAATTCAACAAGTATGTTTTTAATATTTTGATGTTAATGTATGAAATCTTGTGAATATTAAATATTGATAAGTTGATCTTATTATGCTAAATCTTAGTAATACATTTTTAAATTTTATTTAAAATATAAATAATTCCTTTAAATAGAATATAATTACTAATTTCATTTAAATAAGAAATATTTTGTAAAAAAAATACTAATTTTAAGAGTTAAATTGTAAACCTTAATTAAAATTAATGAAAATTTGAAGTGTGAATTCGTGAATTTCTTTATATATGTAAAAAAGATTTTTCATTTTTATCATTATAAATTATTTAAAATATAAACAATAACAACTATAGAGCAAATTATTGTCGCGAGTGCTCCAGGTCCCCATTCCAAGTATTTGAAGTTGTAGGAGCTTCTACGCCTGCCATCCCAGTAGCATATATACCACATGAGTGGGTCTAAACAAATGGTGGTGGCAATCAATCGGGTACGCTGTCCGTGTCTGCTCCTATTTGGATTTATTGGCAGTGAGTTGGTGAGCTTCTACCTTCTAGGCTGTTGCTCTTCGGGCTTTTTGCCAAATTCTGCTGCTATAGTTTGCCTATATCTGGCATGCGATAGCCCTCGTACGTACCGCACTTATAATATACCAAACCTATCACGCGCATAAGCCCTGGTTAGGCTGGGTTCAATGAGTTAAGCCTCGTGCTGTGTTCCCTTTTGGACGGACCTTTTATTGGAAGCCATATGAGTAGAATATGGGGCAGTTTTTCCCTTTGTCTAGTTGGTGGTGTGCTCGCAAATGCCTTATCTTTTGTTTTAATGTCCATGGGCCAATATATCTACAAACTCTTATTTTTAACTTGTGAGCAATAAGTATGTAAGAGAAAAGGAAAAAGAGAACAGATCAAATATAGAAATTTTGAAGGGAAGAAAAGTGGAAAGTAGAAACAGAAGGCATATACAAAAGCAGAGGACTGGGCAGTGGTTTTTGAACTGAGAAGCCTGAGCAATCACTTTGGATTAGATTACATTCCAATGATATCAAAGTACTGTCAACTTTTCATTGGCCCCATATTGGTAGGGACCGGACTCCCACAACATTTTGCATAGGATTAGGATTTTGGAACATGGGCTTGTTTCCTGCTTTAGTGCGTAAAGTAAAAGGGTCAAAAACTACTGTTAAATACCTTTACAGGTGCTGTAGGCAGTAGGCAACTCCTACGGCTACAATCATCATCATCATAAAACGAAATGCATAAAGACAGACACTTGCAGCTGAACCAACCCACTTGCAGTCGTAGCTGCAAGCTCAGATATACTACATATTTGAATTTAATTAATTATTATAATTATTATTATATGGTGGAAAGCTGTGTGGGGACTCCTATTCCATCCACCTCAAAATGGCATTGATCATCTAATCAAATATCAATTGATTACGAGCAGACGAAGAGATGACGTGAGGTCTATCGCGGCTGATGGGCTCTACCTAGAAATGCAACACATCATTGATCATCTTCACCTCTCTGGTTCTACCCTGTTCATGTTAACGATTAATAGAAAAAGATATAGAGAATTTATTTTTTATTTACAAAAAAACAAATGGAGAAGAGAGAGAGAATCAGTTGGTCAAAATGGCATTGATTCAATCCTTAGGGTAAATCCCAGGATTCATGGATGAAATTGGCAACTTCTTCATTTATAAAAGAGCCATCTACCAACCCTTTCCCCGTTTTGAGATTTTTAAAGATTTCAGGGATACAATAAATGCGTGTGGTTTTAGGAAAAGAACTGAGCAATAATGCATTAGGTGCACATGTGCATGATCATCCTTTAAAAGAGAGAGTGATGTCAGTTAAGTTACTACGGAAGATCATCAACCACGTTATTCCCACTTAAACAACTACATATGCACTTTGTTTTCTCATGACAGGAGGCAGAAAATAAGAAGAAAAAAAAAAAAGAAACCTGTTGATGCAAAACAAAGTACCAAGTTAAGCGGTATGTTCCTCAATGCCACTCTCTTCTCTGCCATGTTACAAGTGAAACCAATAACACAAGAAAACTGCTTTAGCTCCTTACACAAACTCATATCTTTCCAGGAAATTCCGGACTTAATCAAGTTCAGAACAGTTCCTCATATAACCATCTATGCCGTACCAAAATCCCATCACAACTGGCTATAAATTATAATAGGCTCAGCATCTCCATACTCAATCCCAAACCTTAAACCCAACTTTTCACAGTTTCTTTATTTGCCTATATATACAGTAGAAGGTAAATTGTAAGAGAAGAAGGTAGATATAAGAAAATTGAAAAACTGATAAGATTGAATTTTATCACAAAAAGGGGAAAAGAAAAAAGAAGGCATAGCTCATACATGTCGACCGTTCATGCTAGGCATCGTTTTGTGACTCGCATATGCTCTCTAAATGGGGTCTCCACACCCCAACACGTCCTCTCCTTCGATCTCTCTGAGTGGATATTTTCTCAGACAGTATCTCGCTCAAGTACTGATCAGAAACGAGAAGGTTTGTGGTCATCGAAATGGAGTTGCAAACGTTACTGCTCAAACTGTTGCTTCTATCGGTTCCAGTGCTTACACTGTTGCAACTCTCTCTTTTTTTCCTTCTAGTACCAGACCCTCTTGAAGATCGAGTCTTTGCGTCTGACGTTGTTGGAACTGGCATGAGAAAATAGATCTTCCCACGTTGTAGCTCTGCATCCGGTGGTACGACAACGATCTTTGGGACCACGCCATCATCAGAAGGTGAAGAGGGCTTCTTCAAGACGTGTTTAGGGTGTGCTTTCATGACTTCACTTGCACGAATTGTGCCACTGATCTCTTCTACACGTCCATTAGTGTGTACTACTCGTATCACGTCCAAAGCTCCACATGGTAGAATGCAAGAGATACAACATCTAATGGCGTTCTTCATGGTTATTTTCCTTCTCGCTGTCTCTCCCCTATCCTCTTCCTATGTGCCTATGAGCGTTTCATGGGGATAGAATAGGGAGGAAGATTAGTTGAAGGGGAAAGGAATATGAATTGAGGAGAAAGAGCTCTTTCTTTTCTTAACTTTGGCTAACTATCAGACTAGAGATAGGGAGAGGGAAAGTGGGAATCAATCACTTAAAGAAAGTATTTTTGTACCAAATGATGTGCTTATTATCCTTTTTTCTTCATTACAGCATTTCTCTCTCTTTCTCTTTGTGCTTATATTCTTTTTTTTCTCTAGCTTTTGAGTGTGTGTGTTTGTGGGGAAGAGGGAATTAAAAAGCTCATGACTTGCTTAGGATGAAATTCATGATCATGGCATGAATAATTGCACCTCACTCTGTACTTTGGCTTTCGAATCCATCATTTAGGGACCCTCCCATCTCTCTCTCATTCACGGAGACCGAGTTGTATGATTTTTGGGTGGGCGGGTTCAGTTTTGGCAAGGCTGTGGGGTAGGGGAGGGGAAGGTGGGCTTATGGGAAATACAGCAGGTTAGTGTTCGCTTACGATTGGGAGTGCCAAGCAGGCTCAAACAAGACCCTTACGTAATAGTGATAAGTTTCTCTGATTTTACGGTATTTTATTCTATTTTTTGAATCTAAATTATTTATTTATGTTAGTCTTACGTGAATTTCTCATAAATAAATATAAGACTTGTATAAATAAATGGCTAAGATTCATAAAACAGAATAAGACACTATAAAATTAGACAAAAAATTTAGATCGTACGCAACGTGAGACATCTAAAACATAAGTTTCAATCACTCAAAGACGTGTGTCTAAAACGTGCTAAATCAGCCAATTGATTAGGCCGAGAGGCAATTAGGTGGGGTCGGGAGAAAAGTAAAAATGGCATCTGGCAATTGGCAATGGCATAAGCATTGTTTGGAGTGAAGAAGTAAGCTAGGGGAGTGGGGAAAACAGGGCAATGAGAAAATCCTTCTTTTTAGGTTTGCGATCTTTCAATATCCCCAAGCAAAGATCATGTGGGCTTGTGGCTTTCATTGGAAAGTGAGGAATGATAAGCTTCTTTTTACTTTCTCTTTTTAGGCCTTTTGGCTTGTGAAGTGCTTTGACTCTAACCTATGCCTAGTAATTAATTCGTCTACTTTTTCACCTCAAATAGTACAAACTAAGCTTCCTGGGGAGCTTGGTTCCTGAGTTTATCTTGTATATTATTAATAATTGAGTCAAACATTGCATAATGTTAAATTAGAAAATCTGCTCTCAAAACTCATCCATCTAATTGTGTGATTGATTTGATGTTCATGTTTGACCTATGGACCATTTGAATTGTCATATACAAGGTAGTTAAAACTGTTTAGAAGAGCATGATTTCATATTAGACCTTGGGGTAATGTCCCATCAAAGGCATGGTCCATCCATTAAATGGTTCAGATGTAGATATTAGTGCGCAACATGTGAATTATAGGAGAGAAGGGTCCATAATTTTGATTGAATCGAATTGAGTTAAAACAGTTAAACGAATTAATTTTTAATTTTTAAAATTGACGAAAACTATAAAAAATAATTTTTGTTTTCTATTTTTTTATAATCTAATTTTATTATCAAATAAATATATTAGTTAATTATTTTATATATTAATTATTAATAAAGTTATGAGTAATTTAATTTAATAATTATTATAAATTTAATTAAATTTAAAATATCTTCAAAACATATAAATTTTAAAAAAAATTTATATTCAATAATTAAAATAAATATTATTTGATAAATAAGAATAAAATTTATGAAAACTAAAAAAATAATTTTAGTTTTCTATTTATTTTTTATAATCTAATTTATTATCAAATAAACATATATTATTTAATTATATAATATATTAGTTGTTAATAAAAATTAGGAATAATTTAATTTAATTTAATAATTATTATAAATTTAATTAAATTTAAAATATCTTCAAAATATATAAATTTCAAACAAAATTTTATATTCAATAATTAAAATATAATTAAAATAAATATTATTTGATAAATTATTTATTTTACTAAAATAAAATATTTTTTATTGATAATTTATTAATAAATATTATATAATAGATTAAAATAAATTTAATTAATTCATCTTTAAATTTTATCTAATATTTAATTTATTATTAGTAATAAAAATATATCTATATTGAAATTAACATCCATACAATTTTTGTTTTCATTTGAAAAAAAAGCAGAAGCTAAAAATAGAAAACTAAAACTAAAAATTATAGCAGAAAAATAGAAGTAAAACCAAATGATCCAAAAAAAAAATAACGTTTGTAAACTATCTTTTTAATTCCAAGTTTTTATTTTTATTTATTAATAACAAAAATTTATTTTGGTATATAAAAATAGTATTTGAAATATGAGTTTTATTAAATTTTCATTGATGATAAAATAAAAATAAAATATTGACAAGTTATTGCTTTGAACAAATAAGATCATTGTTTAAAGAAAAATATCTATTTTATTTTAATTATAAAATAACCATAGATAATTTTATGGATCTTCCTTTCATTTTGATAAATAATAAGGAAAGATTAAATATTGATGTTTTAATATGTTAATTGTGAATAGTTATATTATGTTTAACAAATATTAACAAAGTTACTACTATTACCAAATTTATGCCTGCAAACATTGATAAATTTGACTTTTCTTTTACTTTTTTAATATAAAATCATAGCAATTTAATGTTATATGCATACTATCTTGATATTAAAGATGCATATTTTTACAATTATTTGGAATAAAAGTGAACTTATTAAAAGATTTAAATTTTTACTTTCAAAAGTTGTAAAACTTAAATAAGAATAAAATAAACTAAACTGACACATTGACATAAACTAAAAACAAAAATTGAAAAATTGAAAAAATTCAGAAAATTCGTACCATTAATGAGCATTAGCGTGTTTGATGATGCCATTCTTATATGGTGACATCAAGCTCTCTAATTTTAGACTCTTCATCGAACTGGACCTCGGGTGGCTTGAGGGTCCAATTTTCTTAAAAAAATCAAGCTTTAGTTGGGTTTGAGCTTGGGTTGCCTAGTCCCGAAGATTGATCTTTATATACAAAACGATATTGTTTTGACATTTTTAATTGAAAAAATTGAGGATGGCCGAGTTGGACTCGAGTAATCTCTGGTCATATCGATTTTGAGCTTTAACCTACTGTCTCGGATCCTAGATCCTAAGCCCAGACCAGCAATTGCCATTCTTGTGTTTGATCTCTCATGCTCGTATTATTTCCGAAAACATATCATTTATGAAATATTTTGGGGTTAAATATGGATTAATAAAAATCTAGTTTCTATTGTCATTTAATGACCAATTCTTTTATATTATCGTAACAAAAGTATTAAGTTGCATTGCAAGTAATATATGTTGGAAAACTAGGTCGAGATCCGATCTCGACCGTAGCGAAACAATTACGAAACTTTTTCGCAATCTTTGATTTCCTAAAAACCAATATCTTTTTAATTCTATAAAATGATTAACACAAATCATAATAAAGTGGAAACTTAATTTGTACCTTATTTCAAAGCTTGATCTTTATCTTCTCATATCTCTTAAACTGTTCCCAAAACCGATTCGTTTCAACCACTATAGCTGTACAAATGTCTGGCCTCTAACGATATTGACAGAATGAGTTGAGAGAACTCTATAACTCTTACTGAGAAGGCTAAGCAAGAAGTGCTAGCTTCCTAGAGCTTAAGCCTATTTATAATAAGCTTTGGACGTTTTAGTAATTTAATTGAAATTAATTCTAATTTCAATTAAATTTTAATTAGAATTACAAATAGTTCTAATTAAATACCAATTATGCTCATGTAAGATTCAATATCTCATATTGATCCATATTTACTAAATATCTCATATTTAATCATAAAATTTCTCAAACTTTACAATCAAGTCCAACTTAATTAAATTAACTTTGCTTTCTTCAACCCATTCTATAGGTTCCCAAATATGTTGGCAATGATTATAAAATCTAATTCCAATTCATAATTAAAATTAGATAAATTAAAACTCTTTTTAATTTATCTTTAATTCTCTAATTAAACAATTTATAATCATAGATTAAGATTAACGTTTAGCAACGCGTCATGACCACCCAAATATTTAGGAATGTTAAAGTGGTTTTGATTAACCTTTCCGTGCGTGATTTTTCCATATAACTCAATCCTTTCATCATACAATGTTCTGATTAGATATAAAATATGAAATTAATGTCTACTTTATCTTAAATCTAATTATATTAGTTCTCCACCATTAGCTATTGATTCGATTAATGATATTTATAAACTATTTACAAAATATCATTCTACCTTGGCCAAGGATTTCTTGAATCAATACTAATTAAGAACAATGAAACATTCTCCCTAATTACTTTAGGGTGATGAATCATATCTTGATCACTTAACTACCTCCATATAGTTCATGCTACATCCAATGACTACCGATTAAACGACTTATGATTAAATAGATCTTAAGTAGTATGAAAATATGGTAATTCCCATACAAGATAACTTTGATGACCTCAAGGCAAATGGTCACTTATACAATCATCACAATTAGAATTCCATAGACATACAAATAATCTTCTAAATGGATTTCTCATATCGGAACTATTCAGTGAACTTGTTCTCTAAAAAGCACACACACGATTATTTAATTATCTCTATAATTTAGCCTATGAGATTGATTACTTCCTTCATACAGAAAAATAAAATATATGCTA
>JANZXR010000002.1:36540567-36552248 GCA_027575705.1 Erythroxylum echinodendron
TAGACCATAACATAATAATGAGTTCCCATTAAACGACAGTATGTTAAGATTGTCAATTAATGAGTAACCTTCCATACAGGGGTTTCCAACCAGAAGAGTTAGAAATTATTCAATAATTTGTATTTTTTATGATTGGGATGGAAAGCCAACCAAAATAATTAATATGTTATTGATTTATGTCTTAATTAATACTAAAGATGAATCTTTTAGCAAGTTCTTTCCATTTGTTAAGTTACATACTATTTACTTAGGTTACATTCGGAAGAGTAGAATGAAAATTAGATTTATGTTGCTAATTATTTGTCTAATTATTAATACAACTAGATTCCTCACCAAATTTAAAGGAATTGTGACGTTTTTTTACAATTGTCTAATTTTTTGGGTATTTGTAAAGAATTGCAATTTCAAACAACTTTAAACTAAATTATAATGATATGCTTATAATTCCAATTATTTGATCCAACCATAACCTTTAATTGTTAAATTCTTTCTATGATGATGTTGCTTGATATCCATT
This sequence comes from Erythroxylum echinodendron, assembly GCA_027575705.1. Classification (NCBI taxonomy): domain Eukaryota; kingdom Viridiplantae; phylum Streptophyta; class Magnoliopsida; order Malpighiales; family Erythroxylaceae; genus Erythroxylum; species Erythroxylum echinodendron. Next base: position 36,541,085 of record JANZXR010000002.1, read on the forward strand.
ACTTATTTCATGCATAATTTCAGTTGTAATTGGAATTAAGAGTGTATTATAAATGAGTATAGTAATAAATTATGTGATGGCTTAAGTTTGTCTCATACTATTTAAATAGGAATTTCAAGTTATGTGAAAACTAATTTTTTAGTCACTTTTAAATTAGTGTCGAAAAGCAGTGATGACTATAAGTATTATTAACTCCTTACTTTTAATCGAATTATGTAACTTTTTATTCTTATTTAAAAAGACATGTTGTGCCTTAAGTTTCCTTTCATTATAATTTGATGAAGAGAGACTTTAGGATGGAAATTTATATGTTTAAAATGTTTATATGTTGTTTTTATGCTTATAGTTAGAACACTTGATATATACTCAAATCAAATTAAAGAGAGAGGACATATTCTTTTGGGTATAAAGTAGTGGTATTTTTTTATAGATTGAAGTAGTATTTATTGTATAATCGACTTATATTTTATAAAATTAAAATAAAATTTAAGGAAGTCAAGGCAATACAAGTGGGTAGATAAAAGGACTTGAAAAAAAAGTCACCCAAAAACTAAATTAGCTAAATAAAAGCATTAAGCAACTAATATAGATTTGTAATCGATCAACTTGTCAAATTGAGTAACTGAGATTGTTAATATAAGTTAAAGAAATGTTCAATAGGGAGATAGGATTCAATTAAGTGGTAACACCTATGAAAATTTGGTGTTGAAGCTTGAAATTCTTCCATCATCAATTAAATTCTATATTTTTTTAATCATTGAGTTGGCCTTGATATACACTTTAGAGGCGAAGCTTATTTTTATGATCTAGTTTAAAGTTTTGGAGATGAAAATAGATTGGTTCATAGATTTCTCTTGAAAACCTCTAATGTTTCTTTCTCTTCAAACCACATATACACCATAACTTAAGGCAAACTTTAAGATATAAAAGTGTCCTTTTGTTTAGATCATCTAGTTTTTAGCCCATTTCATAATTTTTGGTCATTCTATTTCTGAGCAAAACTTGGTACACAAACCTCAAATGTGATTCCATAGAGCTGAGAAGAAATAACACTGAAAGAATAATTTTTAATGGATTATGGGGAAAAATTATAAAGTTGAAATATGAGAGAGGCTCCTTTGCATCTTTAACAGTAAGCTATAAGATAAACATTAATTTTGGTAAGTTGAATTTAGACTAGACCAAGTCAAAACAACTAGTCCTCTCTTTATGTTTCCAAGTCAAAACAACTAACCCTTTCGTTGTGTTTCCTAATCGCTTCCAAAAAATATATCTGTTTATAAATCTTCTTAATTTATTCCTTAACCATATTATTTAATTAAATGAATTAAAGTTTGGTTTATAACTGGAAAGGTTTTTTTCTAACAAAGGAGAAGCTTAGGATGTATCAAATCTAGTCTTCACCTTAGATTATCTTTTCACTCTAACTTTATTAAGCATATTATGTCTAATTGAGGCTAGCTTATATCTTTTGTGCTCCCAAATCACACTAATTTTCATACCATAACAATGTATCATGTCCTTTACCAATTAGCTATCCAATTCTTAACCAATTGAGTCTTTCATCTTTAACATTTGAACAAGAGTCCAAGAGTACTCTTTACTAGTTTTCAAATCTAAAAGCACCTATTAGCTAAGTAGTAAACATGCATCCAATTAACCCAAATGAATTCTTTATTAGTGAAAAACCTCTATGTCCTTTTGATAATGAGCATTTTATCCATGTATTTGATAGGAACAATCCTCAATCTCCCTCTCTCTTTTGGGTAATAAAGGTGAGTTGATTTAACTTTAACTGTAGTAGACTTATTTACATCTCTTGGTCAAAGAAAATTTTTGATGATTCTCTTAGTACACTTGGTTAGGTTCTTTGAGAGGATTAAATGAGAGCTTTAGTAGATGTTCAAGTTACTAAGTACTAAGGAGATGAATTAAAGCCTCCCACCACAAGAAGGGTATCTATTTTACTAGTAACGTATCCATTTCTAAATATCCTCTAACAAAGGAAGACAAGTCTCTATAAGTAGGACTTTTAGTGGTGATGGAAACTCTAAGGTATTTGAAAGGTGCTTATAGGGGTTAAAGATAAGACATATTTGAGAGAATATCAACTACATTATAAGATTATGTAAAGATATAAAACTTGCTTTGCTAGTGTTAATTAATGTCATGAATGGGGGTCTACTATACTAAACAAGAGGAAATAATTTGCAAATGTTAAGTTAAACAGCCTAGACTCTTTACTTATGTAATATTAATCAAATTTACCATTAACTTCAACATTGTGGGATATAAGATTGATGAGTACTTAATTTGATATATATGTGTGTCATAACCAAAATTATGCTAAATATCACAAAGTAAGTACACCTATCATTCTTATAGTATAATCTTGGTAAATATAGGTGCCAATCCTATGAGAACTATAAGCACTAGGGCTAATTATCGTTTTATTATCTCATCTAACAAATAAATGATCGAATTACGGAAAAATATTAACAAAACCAAAATAACTAATCTAAAATAGTGACCAAAACAAAGGACAAGAATTGAACAACCAAATAATAATTAATATCTAAATGTAGAATTCCCCTAAAACCTTTATGTACTTGAATTTAATGATTAAACCTAGTTTCTTATACCAATAGAAATTCTAAAGTTATGTTCATGCTCTTTCTCAAGAAATATAGCTCATATTCTTAAGTCAATTGACTAAAATCTCTTTCTCATTGAAACTACTAAGAATGGATTAACTTGTTATATAAATTTCCTTTATAGATTTAACTCTAACTTAGAAGATTTATGTAGTCTTATATTTAAGATTATATGTAACTCTATTATCATGCCATAATCTTTTCTTACATATCATATTTGAATCTTTATATATGAAATCCTAAATTGAACTAGAATGCTAACATATCTCAATTCAATCATAAATAACAATTACAAAAAAAATTATAATAAAACTTGGGTCTTCACTAAATTAGAGAATCAATCGAAAACAATAGTTCTAAGGTTCATCCCATCTAGGTCTATCCCAATTTACTTTATATTAGGAATAACAAGACCGCTGATAATCAAGAAAGAACACAAAATAAAGAAATCATTCTTATGGATCTTAAAATCATTAGTTCTTTAGTTGAATCTTGATGAAAATTCCCTTTTTCCTCCAAAGTTACTCTTTTCTCTTCCTAAGTTAATCTAGTTTAGTTCCTTTTATTTTCTCTCTTTTTCTTTTGTCTAAATCTATAAACTTCTTTTATTCTCATGAAACTAAAAAATTCAAAATCTTTTTTAACATATGTCCAACATGAACTCATTTTAGTCATGTTTTCTTCATACCCATAAAAATCTCTTTTTTACAAAAAAATACGACTAATACAAGTTCACAACATGGGTCTATTACGTAATCATGTTGGCTTTGTAACTCCTCAATTGCATATCTGAAGGTTTATATTCATAACATGTGTTTGAAGGTCATGGATATAAGTATGTGTTTAGGTTGTATTATTCATGTGGCAAATTGTCAAAGAAGCAAAATAGACTAGTAGGCTATACGGGAGGAATATGGGTCTTAGTTTTGGCTTATATTCTAAACATGGCTTCATATTTTGTAAAACCCCGAACTTTTCCTTACATTTGAATATAAATTTTTATTTTGGATGAATATTATTTATGGATGAATAATGAATCCAGGTGAATAGTATTTTCGCTTGAATAGTAATTTTAGGGACTTAACCCTAAAAGAATTGAAAATATCCAGAATAAGTATTAGAGTATAATGATACTGAAACGGATTGAAAATAAGTTCGATCGGATGGAATTCAAGACTTTCAAAAGTTTAGGATTAAAATGCTCCTTTTTTGGAAAATAAAGGTTATTAATGATTTTAAACCCATTCAAATTTTTTTAAATCAATAAGTATTAACCCTAATTAGAGTATTTCATGGTCAATTTGATGATAAGACAGTTGTGAAATATTTTTGGAATTTAATTTGGTTAGTTATTGAAATAAATTCATTAATGGGCAATTTGTTCTTTTTGTATAAAATGGTATTAGTGGATTAATTAATCACACTTAATGAACAATTAGAGGAGTTCTTAAGGGTTAAGAATCATTAACTACATGGTGATGAGTCATTAGAGATGACCAATGAGAAAAATGACATGTATGATGAGTCATTAGAGATGTCCAATGAGAAAATGGCATATGTAATGCACTAAATGAGTATAAAAACCAAAATTTACTCATAAATTGCTTCATTTGTGGTGTTAATCATGAGAGTGACTGTGAGAGTGAAAAAAGAAAAGGAAAGAGGAGAAGCTAAGGTGGAATTTGGCCAAGGAGAAAAGAAAGAAGAGGGCAGCCATTTATGATGAGTTTTGAGTGTTATTTAGAGAAATTTTGATCAAGTTTAAGTGCTTATCATCTATCCAAAAGATTGAAAGAAAAAGTGTTAAGTTTCCTAGCTTAAGTTACTAGTTTTGTGGGTTTTTGAGTGGGATGGATTTATTTATAAGCAATGGTAGTTTTTGACTTGCCATAAAGTAGATAATAAGCTTGGAAGCATTTAAAGGTTGAAAGCAAGAAAGTAAATCAAGAAATCAAGCTTGAAAGTAAGGAAGCAAGTAAATGTGCTAACTTTTGGAAGTAGAAAGGATTTGAAATTTGAAGATAAAAATGTTATTGTACAGTAAAAAAAAGGATGATGAGAAGGAGATAAAGAAAGAGGAGGAGTCATAAAAGGATTGAGTTAAAGAGTACCAACTAGAAATTCTATATCCAAGTAAGCTTAAGAAAAGAAGACCAGTAAGTTTTTAGAGCTTTTTAAAAAAATTACAGTTTAACATTCCTTTTATTAAAACTCTTTTATAGATACCAAAGAATATTAAGTTTTTAAAGGATTTTCTTTCTAGCAAGAAGAGACTCGAATAGTTTTCAATAGATACTTTAAGTAACGAGTGCTTCATCCTCATTCAAAACAAGCTACCCTAGAAAATCAAGGAACCAAGGAGTTTTACTATCACTTATAATATTCTTAGATTATCAACTAAAAGGGCATTACCGTGATCAAGTAAACCTAAACAAATTAGGATAAGCATACAATTAGTGGACAGTTCAATTAAGTATCCTTAAAACATTATAGAAGATATTTTAATTAAGGTTGAAAATTTAATCTTCCTAGTTAATTTTGCGGCTTTGGATATAGAGGATGATGTACAAATAAACAGTGACCTTTCTTAGATAATGCTAAAGTTATGATAGATAAGCATAATAGAAAATTAATCTTAAGGGTCGAGGATGAGGAAATAGCTTTTAAGATATCTAAAACCATAAGGAATATCCTGAATAAAGAATATATTTCTCTATAGATATGATTGGTTATAAAGTTTGTCATGTTATACTGGAAATATCATAAAAGATTCATTGGAAACTTGTATCATGCAAAGAAAATAAGGGGAGATGGGTAAGCCCTATTTTAATAGAGCTTATTGAACATTTAGAAGCTAACAAGCCTATGAGTAGGAGGACAAACTATAAATTGATTAAAAAACTAATGAAGAAGAGAATTAAGCCTTTATTTAAGGAGCCATCATGATAAAGAGCTTAAGTAAGGAGTCTAGCTAAAAGACTCATAAAAAAGCACTTGTTAAGAGGCAACCCAATGATTTAGGGATTTTTCTTTTAGTCTAGTAAATTTAGGAATCTTTAGCATTAATTTTTAATATGTTCTTACATGGTTTAACTTTTATTGAATGTTCTTTAATTTAAAATAGTTTAAAATTATGGATTCAAATGTTTTATGATTTCCTTTCATTATTGGATCATGATACACACTGCCAGTTTATACTTCTCAAACTTTAGCTACAGAGCCTTATATCATCAAAGAAGTACCAGTTATCCTAGTTTTCTCTTTCCCTTTATTTTGAAGTTTTTCATTCTTCTTATATGTCATATACATTTGGGAAAATATATAATTCAAGTGTAAGGGATGATAGGGAGATAATTAATTACTTATGCTTATCAATTTTGTTATATTTAACTTAATAGAAATTAATTTTATAATTTTTTTCTTTAGAATAATATTGATCGATATAATTTATTACAAGTTTGGTTGTTATTGTAATTTGTTTTATTTATGTAAACATTCACCAGCATTGACGACTAAGTTAATTTTAATTTATTTTATTAATTTTGAAAATGGTACTTGAATTACATTATTTTTTTGTATAATTTGGATGTATAATTAAGTTAGGGGTGAACTCTTTTATTCTTTTTTAGCATCCACAAAAAAGGAAAAAAAAGTATATGAACATTAAATAAGTATAGAGTGAACATTAAATAAGTTCACTCTATTGACTTCAAACTAAGTAAACAGGTTGAAGTTAAAGAATGGTGCTAGTAGCCATTTGTAATAACCTAATTGAGTAAACAGGATTATTTATGACAAGGTGTTTAATCTGATGATAAAATGTTAGATGACTTTTTAAAACAAGTGTTCAAAGATGACTTTTTAAAACAAGTGTTCAAATGCTCTGGTGCTAATTTAAAGTTAGCGTTTTATTTTTCTTTCAATAAGGTTATGAAAATGTTTCAAAGTTAGTGCATCTTTCTCATATATGTGCACTTTATACATTAGATTGAATTTTACTGATGAAGTTAAAGTTTGAAGAATTATGGAGTTAAATTGAAATGATTTATAACTTTATGCAAGTTGATAAGTGAATAGAAAATTGGTGAACTTTGCAGTTAAATGAATAATGGAGAGTCTCGATTGATCTAGTTGATTTGTTGGATTATTTTTTAGAGTTGCCACCTGTTTAAGTAAGAGTAATGACATTGATTTAATTGAAGGCAAGGAAATCTTTAAGGGTGTGAGATTTTGATAAATGCTAATTAGTTTGTGTTTTAACATACTTTTGAGAGTATTTAGCTTGTGTTTGGATGTTTTATTGTATTTAGTACTTAATATGACTTATATTTTATTTATATACTTTTTTTAGCTCTCTAATGAAGGAGGAATAAATATAGGAAAGCTAGAGTCAAGTTAGAGAAGTTTTAGTGTAATTTTTAGATGAAAAATGGTCAAATATGATGGACCCCTCTCTTGAAACAACTAAGTGGCTTGCCCGAGACCCTATAGTAGCCCTCCAGTCAATATCTAATCCGACTGAAAAGTTCCCATAAAGCTAAGCCTATTGCCCTTTTAACGAAAAACCTTAACTCAACATTAAGAAATATAAATAGTGAAGTTTTTTTAAAAATCATTTTATTAAAAATTTTGGAAATAAAACGACTGTATTTTTCATAATTCCAAAATTTCCAAAGTCTCTAAAAATGTTCAAAACACTTCTATATTCACATTAAATTCCTTACTACAAAGTTTGGACTTCAAGTCTACTCACAAGCAACCTCAAACAATCCAATTAATTATTTTTAAGGCTAAAATAAATTCATGCATTTAATTTAAAAACATTTGCATATATGCATTCTTAACATAAAATTACATTCAAAATAAATTCATAGATATGCAATAGTTCCCAAAAAGTATTTAAAGGTAAAAACTGCCTACACAGTAGCACGCAACGAAGCTGACTACTTGTGGTGTGGAGTCCCTGCTGCTGAAGCCCTTGAGTGTGCACCTGGGAGGTTTTATTTTATAAACATAAAATAGAGTGTAAGCTAAAGGAGCTCATTAAGTGTTGGATTTTCTATTTGATAGGTAATTTTTCAAATTTTAAATTAAATCCTCTTATCCTGCAATTATATAGATTGGAAATCATAGTATAGATAGGTATTGTCCCACAGGGATTGGTTAGTCACCAAAATGATCCAAATTTTGTTTTATTCAAGAAACTCAAATAATTAGATTTGAAAGATCCCAAACATAAAAATTAAGAGTTATACGTATACACTTTAGGGTTGTCTTAAAAGTAAGAACACAAATTTAGAAAATGGTTATTTAAGTATGTTGTAAGTATTACTATAGGGGTTATTTTGAAACTGATTCCTCATAGAACTAAGTATCTTTGTTTGCTGAGCCATAATGTAAGGGACCTAACATTCATTATTGGGATATCCCCCATAAAAAATGTTGCAACTCATCATTTGAGTCGATTAAGCTACTAAGCTTATGTTATCAAATTTTCTGCTTAATGCTTCCAACTTCGCCAATAATATTGTCACCATTTCTACATTATAGATTCTCTTTGATTTTTATTTTAGCCTCAAATTTGTCTACTGGTAATTATTTATGGTAACATTTTCAATGAACTCTTATAGTTCCTTAAATGTTCTAAAGTTGGTAGTTCTGCCTGAAGATGTATCAATCAATAAATTATATTGATAAACTCAACCTACTGTGGAATGTTTACATTTGTAACTACAAATTGACACCATGGTGTGGGCAATTTCTTAATAGCTCCTTCTCTCTCTCCCACGTCTTATACAATGTCTTATCCTCTAATTATTGAAAGGAGAAGATGTCATTCTCGAGTCTTACTATTCATGAAGGAGGGAAATACCTCGCTCAAAATTTCTTAATAAGTTTTTTCTATATGGTAATGATCTAAATGGCAAAGACTTCAACCATAATTTAATTTGTCCTTTAATGTTAAAGAGTGTAAAATCAAATGAATTGCATCTCAATTTGTTGGCCTCCTATCTTATCCTAGTAATGCTATACTCAATTCAAATAAGCAATAATCTAGTATAGTCCTCCATAATATGCTTTCCTTCTTATCCTATTATTATATTTAGTAACTGCAAACTCAAAACTATTAGTTTATGGCTTATTGCCAATCGGTTGGTTGTATTTTAGTGATATAATTATCTAAAGACATTCTTTATCTTATACACACCCAAATTTCTATAATAAGTCTATGGGATAAATATACATTGAAAATGAAATTAAGACAAGATCATAATTATGAGGTTCATATTGCATTCATATATTATTCCTAAAATATTCATAGTCATTGTTCTATTAGGCTGGACATTAATAAAATGTAAAAAGACTATAACTGGTTATGTTTCTTGCTTAAGAAAGAAGTAGTTGATCTCATAGAATAAATTATAGAGATGCTTAAACAAATATGTGCGTGCTTATTAGAGAACAAGTTCACTAAACTTACCCCATATAAAAATTTTATTTGGACTATTACTTGTATGTATATGAAAATTCTCATTTTAATGAGTGTATAAGTGATTATTTGGCTTAAGATCATTATAGGATCTCATATAGGACGGTATATGAGTGATCAATATAGGATTCACTTAGTATTGATTCAAAAAATCTTTGGCCAAGGTAGAATGACACTTTGTAAAATAGTTTACAAATGTCATTAATTAAATTAGTTACTAATAGTAGAGAACTAACATGATTGGATTCAAATAAAGTAGACATTATTTCCATGCTTTATGTTTAATTAGAACATTGTATAATGAAAGGATTGAATTATATGAAAAGATCATGCTAGAAAAGGTTAGTCAAAATCATGTTAGCATTCCTAAATATTTTATTGATTATGATGCGTTGCTAGTCACCAAGCTTAATCTATTAATGTAAATTGTTTAATTAGAGAATTAAAGATAAGTTAAAGGATTTTAATTTAAGATTTAGGGTTATAATTTATATCCATTGTCAATATATTTAGGAACCTATTTGGTCACTCACAAAGAGCAAGTTGAAGAGAGGAAAAAAATCATTTTAATATTGTTAGACTTGATTGTAAAGTTTGAAAAACTTTATGATTAATTAAATATAAGATATTTAATAAATAAGGATTAATAAAAAATATTGTATCTTATTTGGGCATAATTAATATTATTTAGAATTAATTGTAATTATAATTAAATTTTAATAGAAATTAGAATTTTATATTAATTAAATTATTAAAATGCCCAAAGCCTATTATAGATGGGCTTAGGCTCCAAGGGAGCTAGCAGTCCTTACTTAACATTATTCACAACAGTTGTAGAGTTATCTCAACACGTTTTGTGGATATTGTCAGAGGCCGAACACTTGTGTGGCTACAGTGGTTATTATAAGCAAGTGTCAGAAATGGTTTAAGGGAAACGACAAGAAAAATATCAAACTTTACAATAAGGTACGAATTATAGTTCAGGCTTTATTATGTTTTATGTATTAATCATTTTATAAAATTTAAGTGATCTTGGCTTTCAAGAAATCATAAAAAATATTCATAATTATTTCATGAAATGCCCTTATTTCCTAATAATAGCGCCATAGCAAAGTTTGATTCTAAACTTGATTAAAGTTGTTTGATTGTTATTGATATTAACAACCTATTGGTTGGTTGTAGTTTAGTGACATGATTATTTAAAATAATTATTTATCTTATACATATTAATACGTATATGATAAATTCCATTGGATAAATATACATTATAAATGAAATGATAATAAGACTATAATTATAAGATTTACATTGTGTTCGTGCATTATTCTTAAATTGTTCATAGTTATTATTCTATCAAGACTAAACATTAATAGTTCCTGAAAAGACCACCACATATTACATTTCTTCCTTATGAGGAAATAATTGATCTCATAGATTAAGGTATAGATATTTTTATATAAATATGTGAGCGCTTCTTAGAGAATAAGTTCACTAAACTGATCTTATATGATAATTCCACTTGAAACACTACTTATATGTGTATGGAAACTCTTATTATGATTATTGTACAAGTGTTCCTCTGAATTAAGATCACCAAAGTATCTCATGTAGGGATTTTTATGTTTTGATATTACTTATGACCTATTATAGTTAAGAGTAGCTCAATCAGTAGTCATTGGATATAGCATGAACCATATAAAGGCAGTTGAGTCTTGATTAGTATTGATATAGGAAATTCTTAGTCAAGGTGGAATGAAATTTTGTAAAATAATTTACAAATATCATTAATTTAATCAATTACTAATAGTGGAGAACTAACATTATTGGACTCAAATTAAGTAGACATTATTTCCATTTCTATGTCTAATTGGAACATTATATGATGAAATGATTGAATTATACCAAAAAAAAAATGTATGGAAGGGTAAGTTAAAACCACCTTGTGCAACATCCCACTACCACATGATACATACCCAAATATTCAAGCATATTCAAGTACATATCCTATGATAATGGCATG
>JANZXR010000002.1:36581910-36593412 GCA_027575705.1 Erythroxylum echinodendron
AAAAGGCAGAGCTGGAAGATGGGATGGATGATGAATTCAAGAAGATCTTTGAGATATTTTCTTTCCTTGAAACTGGTAGTTCTGAGATAAATAATTTGGTTTTGATGGTGGGATTATCTGATCATGATTTTTCAGCTCCTCTATGATTGGTATGATATTGTCCTCTACCTACTTTAATTGCCCAAGATTTTCCAGATACTTCTTTTGCTTTATCTTTGTATCCCTTTATTGAGTTTTATAGATATAGGTTTTATGGATGGTGGTTGGGGAGGTTAAGATTCACTAGGTTTGTTGTGTGTTTTGTTGTGCACAGTAGCCATATTGTCTGCATGCTCAATAATACGTTCCTTGCCTGGATTTATTCATAGTTGAGGGTGGTTATGAGTGGTATAGGTGCTTATCATTAACATGATTATCAACTAGTTTCCTTTGTTTGAGTTATTGAATACGGTCCCCCTTTTTATGTTTATCTTGAGTAACGAGGTTTTCTGGGTAAGGGATGTCATAGGTTTTATTTGTATTGGATTCCTTTTGACGTGTGAAACATTTTCGCTGCATATATGTGCATGCTATTATTATGTATTTGTATTAGTTTCAGTTTTATCTTTATTATTATGTATTATCAGTAGTCTATTATTAGTATTTTGTATTTGTATCTTTATTATTTGTATTCTTTATATCTATTTTATTTGGTTTTGTTTTATTCTATTTCTTTATGTACTTATTTAATTTTTTTATCTCCACGCTTAACGTTTCAGTTTTTATCAGCATCACTTTTTATTGTCACATCTACATTGTGGGTCTACTGGAAACAGCCTCTCTACTATGTAGGGGTAAAGTTGCATACTATCAGACCTCCCTAGACCCCGCTTCATTGCGGGATTTCAAACTGGATGATGATGATGATAATATAAACCAATTATAACACAGTAGGGCTAGAAAAAGAACAAAAGCACCTGTATCGAACTGGAAGAAGTATGCAGGCACAGTCAAACATCAATAGCTTCACAATATATCACAAAAATATATAAATGGTATTATATGTGATAGAGAAAAAAAATAAATAGCAAAATTTAATATCTAATATTAAAAATGAAAAAATAAAGAGCAAATTTTAATAATAGAGAAACACTAATTTCTAAAAATATAAGAAATTAACATACTTAAGAAAAAATAGTAAATAATATTCTAAGTTATTAAATATTCTAAGTATCCCAAGTCAAATATTGTCGTATTCTGTAAGCGGTGGAAATGATTGAATGTTATTATTATTATTATTTTATTATTACGACATGTTTAATAGAATCATACATTTTTTAATAATAAAGGAAACTATTTATGTAGTCTTTGAATTGAGTAACTTAAATTATTTAATTTAATCATATTATCACTAAACTTATATGAGCTCTATACGAATACAAATCCAATAATTATTACATTACTTGTGACAAAGTATAAAGAAAATTACAATTACAAAAATTAAATTATTTATTAATATTTAATTATTTATATAAATAATAAGTAATCTAAAAATAAAAAAGGAGAAACACAAATAAATACAATATCATTTAATATTAATGTTATGATTTAAATTGCTAATATAATGTCCACGTTAATGACAAATTACAAATTAATTATAACATAGTCAAATTTTTATTAAGCTAAAAACAAATTAAAAAATTAGAAACTTTACCTTTAAATTACACTCAGAACTCAGACAACAGAATCGTGAAAATTTTTTACCGCCAATTTTTGAGTTGAAATACCTTAGATGCATATATTGATGAAAATAAAGAAATTAGAATGTAAAAACATACCTAAATACTTCAAAACTATTTATAAGTATAACAAGTTAACAATAACTTAGAAAGTTAACATTAACTTAATCAATCTTAAAAGTTGCTATGTTACTCAACCAACGTTCTCTACATTTATTACACACACGTTGATGGTGTATCAATGCTACCTAAAGCTTGGCAATGTTACACACGTTGATGGGGCCCTGGGTTGGGGCAGGCTAACAAATCTATGAATCTCTATTCATCAAACCTTGCCAACTTAACTCTAATATCAATGAAGGGTTTTGAGGAGACTTAGGGAGAAATTAGGTCCGGATCTAATTAAGACTATATAGAACCAGGAGATCATATCTCAACCAAAAACCTTAAGACAATATGTTAAGAGTCCTATCTTTGTATATAGCTTACTTTATCTTTATGTCTCTTCCTGATGTGGGATTACTCCACTTGTGAATTTTCAGCATCTTCACATTATAAGTGGATCCATCCATACTGAATTAATTCCCATTAAACATAGCTTACGCATAGTATCGGGCCTTAGAGAGATATTATCAAAAGTAACCTCTTATGGAAGATACATCTTCAACTATCTTAGCCTTGTTGACTAGGCTATAAAGTTTTTATTCTGAATAATTATAATGGTTTATCTTGGGTTGCCATATATGGCAAAATGAAAATTGTATCTCTGCAACTTCGTTTGGTATCGAGTTGAAGTTTGCAATATTTAATCAATATTTGATTTGCTCATGACAAGTATTGACATCTTCAAACATTTATTCCAATAAATTAAATATATCTTCTTTGAAGTTGACTATCTCTAGTTAAAAAATCTGTAAGAACATTATTATTAGATTAATAATCTCAATATCAAAGGTATATTCTGCTAATAACATTTTCAATTTACTATATCTTTTAAATTCAGGTTTAGATAGTAAATTATTTTGAACAAAAGCCTTAACTTGGATATTATCAGTTCCTAATAAAAATATTTTAGGCAATAAAAAATAATAAAATTTTTATAGCTTTTTACTATCGCCAATAATTCCTTTTCATTTATGTGATATCTTTGTTGAGTATCTGTAAAGGTTTACGAAATATACCTACAAAGAGACTCATTCATCTTAATAATATAATGATTGTAATATTTTTTTAATACTCCACTCCATACATGATCAAAGGCATCAATTTTAAGAACTACATTATCATAATCAGAAGGTAAAGAAAGTTTTGGTAGTGTAGTACACAAGATCTTAATTTTTCTTTACCTTTTAGCTTAAATAGAGTAAAAATTCAAATCTTTAATTTTTCCTTAAAAGCATTTGAAAAGTTTTTCTTATCTCGACTAGATATTGAATAAAATATGAGGCCTAGTTTAATACTCTTAAAAAAATTGAATTTGTTTTTATCTATTAACTTATCAGGAAATTGTGAGATTTTTCTGAGGATAAGAGGTTAAAGTTTAACTCTTTTACCATCTATTTCCACATCAAGGAATTATATTTCAGTTTGACATATCTTAACCTTTTTCTTAGCAAGAGCTAAACCATGTTGTTCAAATAAATTTGCAAATTTATTGAGATATTTAACATGTTGAGTAATATTATTACTAGCTATTAAAATATCATCCACGTAAACATATATGAAATTATGATATTTGAAGATATCAATTTTCCTTTGAAATATTTGTGGGTCATTTTTTAAACCAAAAGATGTTACCAACCATTAGTAATAGCCTTGTGGAGTAGAGAAAGTAGTATATAGAATGTTATTTTTATTCATTTTTATCAGCCAAAATTCACTTTTATAATTAAATTTAGAGAAGATTTTTTCCTCTTGTCAAGTTTACTAATTTTTTTGTATGAGGTAAAAAGTATCCATCAGATACTATATTATCATTTAATTTTTTATAATTTACTATGATTCTAGCATAATTTTTATTTAGTTATGTATAGTTTCAAACCATAAAAACTAAGACAAAATGAGGGGATTTGTTAGGTATAATTATCTTTAAGTTTTCTAGTTCAAGAAGTTGTTTTCTCAATTCTTGTTGATCTTTTAAATTATATCTCGTAGCAATAACTTGAATAATGTTTTGTTTATTTGTCATTTCTAGGTTTTCTTCTTCTCTATTTTTATCCCAAAATTGTTATGGGTTATCATAATATTATTTTAATCTTTTGTTTTACTAATTCTAGTCCATCTTTGATAGTTTTTAACTATTGGTACTTATTCTTTGTAATATTTTGTATTTATAATAAAGGTTTTTCTTTTTAAATGATTGGTTTTTCTTCATACCACACTAGGTTGTGTGAGGTTTAAAAAGGATTGATGTAGAATGAGCATAGGCATTTTTAATTCTATTAACTATGATCCAACGACTACAAGGAGTTTTGAAATATATTTTTTGTTTAATAAAATCAAATATTATTTTATGAAATAATCAGAGAAAATTATTTCCTAAAAGAATATCAATTTCGGTCTCGTAAAAGTAAAATGGTGAACATTTTATTAAAAATTATCCTAATAGCATGTGGGGCTAATTAATAGCTTTTGATAAATGTCTCTTATTATTAGAAATATATAGTCCTATTATATTTCGTTAACGTTTCATGATATTGTAAAGGAAAATAACTTATTTTACACAGAATTAACCAAGTCCACTATCTATACAGGCAACAAACTATTTTCCTCCATAATTTTTGTAAGTTATTCCAATTGGAATATAAATACTAGTGGACTAGTCATTGTCTCGGAATACATATTATATTGTTATTATAGGATATTTGTATTCCATATTAAGTTATCCTATAAGGTTGGATTTGTTCAAGGAAACTAGTTCCGAGCATTATCTCTAAATTGAATCATTCACTTTCAACTGGTAATCTTATAGGTATTTTATTATCTCCTATCTTAATAGTAGTTTTTATGGCTTTATCTATCTGATGCATTTCACCATTGAAACTTATATATTGATAAGGTTCATTTAGTTGAAAACTTATCAAATTATATATTAGATTAAGATTAATGAAATTTCCACTAGCTTCCGTATTGACTAAGATATTACAGGGAACATAATTTATACATTAAAATACTTTCCTTTAATTTTATAATTAGAACTTATCTTTCTATTTTCTCTTATTAAAGCATTAACATATTTTGAATAAAATAATTTAAGAAATAATTTATTGAGAGAAGTTAGTAAGGTCTTTGTTGTAAATCTATTAAAAAAATTCGTCTTCTATGTCTTCTATATTTCCTATATAAGGAGGGTATATTCTTTCAACTTCAAAAAATAACTCTAGAAAATCAATAATATATTTATTTACAAAACATTCTATATAATGAGTATTGGACAAGGAATAAAACATCATATAAGTAATAAAATATAGTCTATTTCCATCTCTAATTAAATATTTTCTTTTAAAGTCTTGGATTAAAGAGAGTGTTCTATCAAAATCTTTATCTTGTATATTATAAGTCATCTTAGGATAGATATTAAACAAAAGTTTTTGATATCGAAGATTGCCCCTCAAAATCCCCATGCAAGCTTCTTTTCTATTGCAAATTCGATCATGTCATTAATATTGCTAAATTTATAAGACTTTCGATTCCTTCTCTAAAAGTATATTTAATTATCATTTGTATGGGTATGATGTATATCCGTTTATTTTATCCCTAATTTTTTTAAGAATGTCATCAAATTTTCGAAAAAAATCTTTTTTAAATAACGGAGGAGTCATTACTTTATTAGAAGTTAAAATAATATATGGGATTTTTTTAAAGACTAATACTATAGTACATATGGTATTTTCTGGGATTTAACCTTATTTTTCTAGTAATGTCATATTAAATCACTATAAGAATTTATTGAATATATAATTTTTTTTTATCAATTAGAATTTCTTGACTCTAATATCTATATTTTTATGGACATTTCAACTATATTATTTATTATTCGACTATCAATTTGAGTGTAAAAAGATTATTCTATTTTACTCATTTATATCAAAATTTGATTTTTTTTTTCATATTCTCTATTTTTTATTATAAAAATGTTTTCGTCATTTGAGCATTCTTAAACTACTTTCTTCATAAGAGCATCCTTTAAAGGTATCAATGCTAATGAAATCTTCATTTTTTATCATTTCATTTATTTTCTTTTTATTAAAACTTTTAGGACATTAATTGACGTAGTATCCTTTTTCTTGACAATAATAACATGGAAATTCAGTCTTCTTTTTATTTCTTTCCTGTTTCTTCTAAAACATAGGTTTTCTTATTTCTTCTTTACACGGGAAAGCAAGCTCCCATGTCGTTAGAACTTCGCAATAATTAGTTCAATACTCAGTCTGAACATGACCTACATTTCTACGCAATGTATATCTCTAAAATTAGTTCTCTTCATCAAGTGCCTAAGAAAGAGAAAGCTTCGTGCTGATTTCTGCCTGGCTTCTACAGTGAGCTTCATTCTCATAAATTTCTGTTCCCCTCGGCATAAGCTGCGGCTGAGGCTCCCTTTCCTTGTCCTTCAGAACCGCAGTATCTTCAGCCCTCTGCATTAGAAAATGCAATATACATAAATTATAGGGAAAGGGAAGATAATAAGATAGAACCAAAACTTATACGACACCACAAGCATCAAAAGCATAATAATATAACCGCAATTTTAAACATTAATGCCAAATATATACCTCCTGAAGCTGATCCCATGTAGAATTTCTGATCATTCTCGGAAGAATCGGACTTGCCTCAAGGTACCTGCTTGGTCTAAGTGACTGAGTGCTATGCTGCAACCCTTGTCCGAGAATATCCAAATCAGTGCTCCATTCTCCTTTACTGTAAATTAAATACCGATCTAATTAATTTAGCAAAAAGAGACAAATTTTGTGGGATATCTATATGTATATATGTACCTCACACTTGGTCTCCAGGGAAGGAAAGACCGCAAAAGACTTTGAACCAAGTCATGCTCACGAGTATACTTTCTGGCTATTTTGCAGTGTTGTCGAGGGCTCCTTGAATTGTGATCTCTTCCTGGCATGCATGGACACATATTTTTTACGCAATGGAGAAGAAAATCCTTTTAAATCCAAATGAATCCCAAAAAAAGTTAATTCTAATATGAATGGGTTAGAGATATTTTGAAAACAAAAGAAAGTAAATTTTCTGGGTGAAGAACAGTAGTGATTATGGAGTTAGAGATCAAATCAATGAACCTCACCTTGCCCACCTTCATCAAGCCTCTTAATTCTGTACATCTAACAAGCACATAAATAAAAGGGTAAGTAATTTCAAAACAAAATTAATACAAATGACTAAAATCATACGTAAATCTATAACCTAATTATTGTACCTGCAGGTGACTCTTTACGTGTGCAATACCAAGTCCTGTGACATTCATCAGCTGAAGAACTGATTTGGGCGTTGCTCCTTCAATTTAAGTATTTGTCAGTGCATCTACTGAAAGCGAAAAGTAAACAATTTCGACGGTATAGCTAAAAGAATAACTACAAATAACAAGACTTTGTGCTCCAAGATGAACTGGACTCATTTGCTTTTGAACACTTAATTAATCATCATGTAGATTTATATGAGATTTTCACTAAATTGCATGTAGATTTTACATACATAAATATATATTACTAATACAATGATACGAGCAAAAAATTATTAGAATACTAAATTATACATCTTCAAATTTTTAATAAGAAAATGCTGTGTTAAATGTTGATTATAGATGATTCGTGTTTTAAAAATTAATTAAATAATAATTTTTATTATTTCTCACTGGATCGTGTGCTTTTTAATAGGAAATGCTGAAAGTGCCATTTAGACAAAAGGACATGCATGATCCGAATCTTTCTAACAGACATTTATTATTACCACTAACCATTAACTAACGGAAGTAGACATAGAAACACGTAGAACTAAAATTAATGAGCTTACTTTCAGGCCCGCCAAGCTTTTGAACAGCATGAAGGAAAGAGAGATGGAGATCAGGAGTCCATCGTAGGCGTGGTATTTGCGATCTAACGTACTTTCTAACTCTAGCCCTGCATTCCTGAACTCTTTTTGACGAAGACGTATTCTTGTTACTGGCAGAAATACTCCCTTCTGATGATCTCTCGTCACCATCTTCTTCGCTCTTACTTATACCTTCTCCAATTTCAGTCCTACCATCCTCTTCTCTGCTCGCTTCTTCGTTCAAATCGAAAGATGAGCACTTCTTCAAAAACCCCGTTGAAGATGCATTGTTCTGGATATCTTGGTCATTCCCATGAACACTCTTCACTTGTTCGTATGTCTCTTTCATTCTTCCTGTCATGGCTGCTGCTTCGCTTTGTTCCTCTTAATAACTTTGGAAGTCCTTCACTTTACTTAACTACAAAAAGTTTAAAATATGAAGAAAAAATTCACCTGTTGTACGTTAATGAGAATCAAGATATCTAAAATTCAGGAACAATAACGCAGCTCTAAAAAAATCAACCAAATATCAACGAAAAGAAAGAACTATTCAACTTATAGCAACAAACAATATGACATTATACTTAACGATGAAACAAACATTAAGATTTATATAGAAAATTTTCTAATGTAGAAGGAAAAATTATAAGACAAACCGATATGCAAACCCTCTATACTTAATAAGGATTTACAAAAAAAAGTTAATCTCTCACCCCACAATAAGAAGTTGTCCCACAAAGTTTAAGGGTCAAAACCAAATTGATATCACAATCCATAATCAATCAAACCATTCCTAAACTAATTAAATAAAGATAAGAATACAATATTATTGCCCTATATGTTATTCCTCACTTTTGAACATTATGATTGCACTCTTTGCAGAAACCTACGTATTTTTCTCTTTTATATCAAGAAATAAGTTTTTTTTTTGCACAGTACACGACCACTTATACGGCTATATATCTTCAGCACCACCTCACTAGTAATTGTACACGATTATAGAGAGTTACACGGTTGCCACACACAATCGTGTATCTTCACACAAGTGTGTACACGACCATGTATGTCTTTGATCTTCACATGTTCCTTACATACTTACAGAGACTTAACACAGTTGATCCACACGGCTGTGTAAGTTAATAAATGGGTATATAGCACTCTACACAGTAGTATATCTCTCGAGAAGAGACTTTTTCCATCTTGTTTTCACTTGTTCGTCATTCTCACGAACCATAAAGGAGTCTATACAATCACTAAATGTCTCAAAATAGGGCTAGACATTTGACAATCCCCCCTCCAACCCAAATATGGGGAATACAAGTTATTCTCCATCATTTACTTGATATACAACTTGGAAAGCATACTATATAGCTCATGATTGTTTCTGGAAACTACTTTACTCAGCATATCAGCTTCATTCAAATTTGTATGAACCTTCTTCAATATTAATTATTGCTCTTTTATCACAAACTTCAACCAATGATACTTGATGTCTATGGGCTTTGTAAGAGAATGATACATAGCATTTCCGTAGTCTTCTTGCTTCATATCCAACTCTTGAAAAAACCTTTTTAGCTAGAGCATTTGCTGATAAACTTCCACTACAACTACATATTCTGCTTTAATCGTAAATAAATCCACGTGTTTTATGGCATGGATCACCATAAGATGGCTCCTCTTGTAAACTTGAAACCTGAAGTGGATTTTCTTCCATCAAAATCTCCAATCATATCTACATCTGTAAAATCTTTTAAAGTTGACTTGCCATTACCAAAGCACAAACTTCACTTCGATATGCCTTTTAAGTATCTTAGACTGCTTCCCACTGAACCTTCCCTATATTTGACAAGAATCTACTTCCAATAGCTTGAGCAATATCTAGCCTTATGCACACCATTGTATACATCAAAGATCTTACTATAAATGAGTATGGAATAGAGGACATACCATATTTCTCCTTTTTTGTTGAGGTACACAGCTTAAAGTGAGATGTTAATTAATGACGTGCTAACTAACTTGATATGCTTCATATCGAACCATTTTAGCAATCATTCGATATATCTTTTCTACGACAACCATAATCACTTATTTTTCCTGTCTCAAGTTATCTCTATGCCTAAAATCTGCTTTGCAGGTCTCAATTATTTCATATCAAAAGATTTGGAAAATTCCTTCTTCAACTTTTGGATTCTACCAATGTCTTGACTCATAATTAGCATATTATCAATATAAAAAAAAAAGAATGATGAAGTTTTCACTTCTTGAAATATACACAAGCATCGACATAATTTTGTTTGTAACTATGATCTATCATAAATGACTCAAAATTTTGACACCACTGCCTTGGAGCTTGTTTTAAGTCATATAGACTTTTCTTTAATTTACAGACCAAATTTTCCATTCCTTTAGCTTTGAAACCTTCTGACCGCTTTACGCTTACCTACTTTTCCAAATCTCCATGTAAGAAGGTTGTTTTGACATCCAACAGTTTGAGTTCAAGATCTAAATAGGCAATTAGACCCGAAATTATTCGAATTAAGTTCATCTTAACTACTGATGAAAAGATTTTATCAAAGTTTGTACCCTTCCTTTGACGAAATTCTTTCACTACCAGCGTTCTTTACCAGCTTGTTACCAACTCTCTTTATCTTGAACATCCACTTATTCTTTAATACCTTTTTTGCCTTTTAAAACCTTTGCAAGCTTGTATGCATTATTCTTCTTCAAAGATTCGATCTCTTCCTTCATAGTTGTGAGCCAGAGATCTTTGTCTTCACAAGATGTAAAATTTTGCACATTCTTAGGCTTCCCCTCAACAACAAGTAACAGGTATTCAAAACTTGGATACCTTGTGGAAAGCTTTTCCTATCTTGTTGGCCTTTAAAGATGTATTTCATCAATTGTTAGATCCAATTGCTCCCCCTATTCATTATCCTCTATGGATTCATTTTTAGTATTATCTGGATGTGGTTCACGTAGCTCATCATTATCAAATTGTATATGATCACCACCAATGTGTATTTGGTCACACACTTAATCTTTTTTAATTGTAGACTGCTCAATAAAGGAATTGATGAACAGCTAACTATGACATATAATGACTTGCAGTGTGATAATTTATCTCTACTCAGAAGATTAGCACCTTTATCGTGCTCTTGAAACACCACATCCCTACTCCTGATCACCTTTAGCTTCTTTAGGTCATAAAATCTGAAGTCAATTTGATCACTACCATATCCAACAAAGATGCACGATATCTACTTTGAGTCAAACTTCTGTCTCTAATCCTTGGTTATATGCCTAAATACCTTATAGCCAGAAACCCTCTAATGATGTTATGTGGGATCATTACTAGTCCATGCTCTCTGGCGATTCTCAAAATCTAACAAAACTAATGGAGCTCAATTAATCAGGTAGATCACAGTTCGGATTGATTTTTCTCAAAATGTCTTTGGCAATATAGATATTTTGAGCATATAATGAACCTTCTCCACAATGATTCTGTTCATCCTCTCAGCAACCTCATTAAATGTTGAGTTCCTGGTTTGAATTTTTCATGTCTAATGCAATGTGACATACAATATTCTGTAAGCACCTTAGAAGTGTTAGTAGTGTGCCCTAGGCCAATGGATATTTGTGATTCATGTATTAACATTATGACATGTTAATAATATATTATGAGATATTCCTTTTATATATACATGCATGTCGTTTATGTAATGTGATTTACATTCTATGA
>JANZXR010000002.1:36593512-36604349 GCA_027575705.1 Erythroxylum echinodendron
TAACAATTCCAGTAGTTATTATTTTATTCATTAATATTACATTATTGATTATTTTATTAATTAATATTTATTTATTCTAAATAACACATCCTATTATTACTGATTAATAAAAAGTTTTTTAAAAAGACATCTTTTTATATACGAACAATGCGTTTCGAGGTGTGAAGTGGGATAGAATGGATTTCATAATTAGGGTTTGGAATAAGAAGACCTTTTCATTTTTTTCATATTGAACGAGTAATAAGAATGAGGGATTTTAGTTTTTTCCTTTTTCGATATCCATATCCTATACGTACAACGTTTAAATCAATAGAGAACCTCTATTTCTATATCTTTATGAACCGATATTATTACATTCCAATTCCTTATCGATACCTCCTAAGGAAAATCTAAAATTGGATCCCAAATTACCCGATTTTGTATGCACTTCAGGTTCCTCTCAGCTTCCCTTTATACCATAATATGAATTTTTTGAAAAGTTTCAAACACTTGACTCATAGAGTTCAACATGTGCACCCAAGTCTTCCTCCAAGCATAATCAATAAATGTAACAAAATATCTATTACCTCCTAATAACTCCTTCTCAATAGGGGCATAGACATTTGAATGCATTAACTCCAATACCTCTAACTTTTTTGTAGATCTTCTCTTGAAAGAGACTCTATGCTACTTTTCTGCTAAGCAATAATCACAAGGATTGAGCAATTGTAAGTTCTTAATTGGAATAAAGGATTTTATATCTAGCAACTTCAATCCCTTCTCACTCATTTTTCGTAATTGTCGATTCTACAAATTTGGTGAAGTTTCCTCTTTGGTTGTATATATTTCTCTACCTCCACACACCTTTAAGTATGTTTTGTACAATGAGCAAAATAACCCTCTTTGGGAACCATCATTGTGTGTTTAGACAGTTTCCACTTCTTATCCTCGAAAGTGTGCTAAAGTCCTTCTTGATCTAATACATTGGTTGATAACAAATTTAGCCTTTGATAAGGGATATGTCTTACATCTCTCAAAGATAGTAAGAATCTGATGTTTGTCTGAACTCATATATCACCCATGTCGACTATCTTAGCAAACCTTTAGTTTCCTATCTTTACACTCCTAAAATTTCTGTCTTGTAGTTTAAGGAGTACTTCACCTTTAGAACACAGTGATAAGATGCTCTAGTGTCAATTAGCCATTCAGAACTGAAATTACTAATATGGAAGCATTTATTAGTTGCAAAAACTAGAGACACCTCATCATCCATGCTTGAAGCTATTGCTTTTGTATTTTTATCGTCACCATCATTCTGATGATCTTGCTTTTTCGATCCCTCTTCCTTTTATAGTAGAGCCTCTTAATTTGTCCCAGCTTATCATAACCAGCTTATCATAATAGTGACATGTCTTCATTTCTTCATGTCTTTAACATCTTTAGAGTTTGAATGGTTTTTAGACTTGTCATGACCTTTAGGACCTTTACCCTTATTCCTTCCTCTGCTTTCTATCACGAAGGCCTGCACATTATCAACTACAATCTCCTTTCTTTTGATTTCTTCATTAAACGTACTTTATTTGATTACATCTAAGCATACCTTCAACACCTAAGTTGCTAATTGTCATCACTAAGGCCTCCCAACTATCCAGTAACAAACAAAACAGGAATAAAGCTTGAAGCTTATCATCAAAAATGATCTTCATTATAGTAAACTTGTTAATTATGTCCTGAAAATCACTTAGGTGATTCGATACTGATTTCTTAACTTTCAACTTCAATTTCACAAGTCTTTTAATCAGAGAAGTCTTGTTATGAGTAGTCTTCCTTTCATACAGGCCTTTTAGCTTCTTCCATAGATCAAAAGGAGTTATTTCTTAAGACACATGCTTGAATATGATGATAGTAATCCATTATCTAACAGTGCCCAAAGTTTTCTGCATCATCTTTTCCTATTCTCTATCTAACATCTTTTCAGGTTTTAAAGGAACATCATCCTTCACACCTTTATCCACATCAATATGATTAAAGAGATCCTTGTAATACAAAAAGTCCTCTATCATGGACCTTCAAATTGTGTAATTTGATGATGTTAACTTGACCATAGAGCTATTTCCACCTTCCATTATGATGGTTTTGATACATTTATAGGGGGACAATAATACAACTCTCTAAAAAATAAACCAAGTATCAACGACAAGAAAGAACTCTTCAACTTGCAGTAGTAAACAATACAGGAATAAGAAAATTAACGATGAAACAAACACTAAGATTTGTGTAAACAACTCTCCAGTATAGATGAAAAAACCATATGAAAAACTAATAAGCAAATCTACTATACTCAATAAGGATTTACAAAGAAAAGTTAATCTCTCAAACAAGCTGTCTTATAAAGTTTTAGGATTGAAGTTAAAGTTGATATTATAATCAACAATCATTCAAACTAATCCCAAAACTAATCGAACAAGGATAAGAATATAACATTATTTGCTCTTTCTTTATTTTTCTCTCTTTTGGATGTTATGGCCACACTTTTTACAAAAACTTACGTATTTTTTCTTTTATATCATGAAATAAGTTTTCTACATTGTACACGGTCACTTACACTATATCTTCAGCACTGTCTCACTCGCAATTATACACGGTTATAAAGAGTTACACGGTCTCCACATATGGCTGTGTATCTTCACACAGTTGTGTACATGATCGTGTATATCTTTGATCTTCATATGTTCCTTCACACACTTACAAAGACATACACAGTTGATCCACACAACCATGTAAGTCAAAACACGGGCATGAAACACTCTAGGCAGCAATTTTTCTCTCCATAAGAGATTTTTCTATCCTGTCTTCACTTGGTCGTCTTTCCCACAAGCCTCAAAGGCTTCTATGATCACCATAAGTCTCAAAATAGGGTTGAATACTTAACACAAAAGATAAGGAGAAAAGAAAAACATTATGTACTACCTATAATTTGAAGCTTCTTTGAGATTCTTACTTTACACCTTAACTTTATCGAATTTTACAAACAAAAAAAATATTTCATGACTATTATAATTACAAATTCTATCAAATTTGCAGATCAAGTATCCACAAAACTAAGTTTCACAACTCTCATTATCATGTGGCCTTAAAAGTTGTCGTTGGAATTATCCAATAAAATTTTTCTTAAGGTTGCAACGATCATTTGTAAACTGGGTGAGTATAGTTATGTATATCATAGCTTGTTAGAGAAATATCAAATATCTATTCCTAATAGCCTCAACTGGTTCAAAAACTATCTATATTCAAGTGAAATGGTCGCTTAACACGGAAAAGCGACCATTTCAAACTGAGATATGGGAATTAGAAGAGAGGAAAAAGAAATTGTCTTTCAAGAGACTTTTGGTTCGTAAAGTATGTGCAAAATACACATGACAGATTCATGTGAGCAGAAGCTGCTTGTTTAGCAAATTCTGGTTTTTGAAGGAAGCGTATGTCCCTTTAAATATGCAAAATTATGGAATCACATGGGATGATCAGTAAGCTACAGACACTGCAAATTAAGACGCCATGGAAGTTCAGGAAAGTTGAAGGAACTATAAATTGAGAGCAAAAAAATAAAAAAAACACATTGTAACTCAGTTCAATTATAAGAGATCTTAAAGGACCTATTAACTTACAAGTATTTAACCTGGCATATAAAGAATCGAAAAGTAACAAACGTCTGTCTTCCTGAATAAGAAGTTGCAAACCACTCAGTGCTATGCTGAAGTAGCACCGACCTTCGGCCTTCAAACTTGAGGCTTGGATTGTCTATACCGAGAGACTTTGAAATAAAGAGAGTAGAAATGGGAATAATTCCTCGGTATTCCTGGAGGGTAAAGAGGTCGGGAAGATAGAGGGAGTGTGAAGGAGCTAATACTAGGGTTACTGGGTTGTTTTGTTTCATTGAATAAGCATGGTATCAAACTCATCAAGGTTGGTTCAGAATATCGTATATTATGGGACTTCCATGACGCTATGCATCTATTTCAGCACATAAATTAAAGTAGAAAATAATCAACGAGTTCCAAGACACCAACACGAGATATTTGACAATGAACCTGATTTAATTGACTGTTAGACCATTTTGCACCTTTCGTGGATAGTTATCCACGAACTTGGGACCTCTCTCTTTCTGTCGAAATTGTCTAAATTGTTTGAACTGTGCGTTGGACCCCCTTTATTGTGCTAATGTCAAAAATAATTACTTTCTTTTTGTTTGTATATTTTATTAGGTCACTTAATCATGATAAATGATTGTGGCTATTGTTAGGGGGGCCGGTGACTATTTCTTTGGTCAACATATCACTTTCTTCTCACCTAAACAAAGACTTTCTTCCCTTGTGAAGAACACCAATTCTCTATCTATGGTTATACTTGCTTGAGTCCACAAATTCATCGTTAATTTATGTGGTGTGCCATGACTTTGATTTATGTGTCTGACTTGAAGTTTATAAATGTCTTTGCTAAAGCAACAACGCCTGGATTCTACTGGTTAATATGCTTTTGTATATGTCTAGAAGCTAGTCAAATTTGGCACTATTGCGTTCAGATGAAGTAGGCAGGGGCTGAGTGGACTAATGCATTGGATTGCTAATCTGCTGTAGGAGTTATTCGTACCGAGAGTTCGGATCCCTCTCTTTCCTTTGTTAATTTCTAACCAAAATCATCAATTTCAAACACGAGAAGTACTTGAAAGAAATCAGATTCATTATGTCAATTCGGGCAACAGTAAAGGGCTTCTTATATGTTGCTCCATAAATTTTCAATGAAACAAACTCTTAGTCAATGCAGTCCTCAAATAACTTTTTCTGCCATGCATAATATTAAGCATTAAATTAATATTAATGCTTAATATTAAGCAAGACAAAACTAGACCAGCCGTCAACAAATTGCTACTGCAGCGAAATTGAAACCAAAGCTTATAGGACCAGAGGACAAAACCAAGCTGTAACAAAGATTATAAATTAGGGGTTATTGTAATTCTTTTGTAAGGAAAGGGTATTAAAATAAATAAAATATGAGGGTCTTCGAGCACCAACTACTCCAAGAAATCAAAACTAAAACACTGAAAATAAACAACAAAAATCAGAGAGGACAACAAAAGTCCAAAGCTTTGGGAGTAAGTAGTTCACATATCATATATCGTCCAGCTAAAAGAGTGCAATATCAACTCACAACTTAGATATCAGACAGAGGAAGACTCGTATGAGTCTAGATACCGTGAATTAGGATTATTTCTCTATTCAATTAAGGATGTTTACTGGAATAAGTACTACAACTAAAGACTAGTTTGAAAACATTAGAATTTTCTTCATAAGTGAAACGCATTTTTTCTGCCTATTGCAAAAGTTCAGTCGAGCCCTGTGCAAGGAGAATTCCCATTGAACCACACTAGTTTCTACTAGGATGTTTTTTTAACCAAACGTCTTCAATAGATTTAGACAAGATTTATCGGTGAACTTCTTTGAAAACGACCCATCCAAAATACTTTGTTCTTAGCTTCTACATAATATTTATATTCTGGTATATGCTCCATTATGTTATCAAAACTTGTACGAAAGGGTTAATTATATCAATTTTCTGTATGGTTTCACCTAATGTTATTTATCTCATATAAGCTAAAAACCATCACCACACGTCTTATATTTAACAGTAATTAACGTGATATAACCATTCATTAAATTTTTATCTCAAAGCCATGTTGTTTAGTATTTCTTGATTATAAATGATTTGGTTCACAAATATGACTAAAAAAACTAAATATTATTGCATATAGTCAAAAGATATAAAATTTTTCGTTTTAGACGAAAAATCTAACAACAAATTGACAATAAAGTATACCATGAGCATGACCTTTATTATTTGTAAAGAATGTATAATAGTTTTTATTTTATAAGAGGTAAATGGAATTGGATAAAATTATGTGAGAGTTTAATATAATTAAATGTTTTGAAAATTTAAATAAATGGATTAATAGAATAATTTTGATGAGATACAAATTTATGCTTGTGATACCTCTACCAATTAGACATCAACCTAAGCTTCACTTTAGCTTTGCATGTAGCTTCTTCCTTGTAATATATTACAAGGAAGAAGAATAATTAACAACTCTTAAGGAGAGTCTAGAAGCTTCACTTTAGCTTTGCATGTAGCTTTAAAAGGTGTATCAGAAATCTATAAGATGTGGAATCTTGTCTTACATGATTTTGGAGTTGCATGTGACGTGGATGTTCTAGCTCATCAACAGCTGCTCACAAATAAAGGTAAACAATTCCGTTATCACCTTACTTTGGTGTTTTGATTGGCTTTGGAAGAACCTTATGTTTCTTTCTTTCCATAACATATATATTGCACTCCCTATCATCATTTTGAACTTAATAGTGTCTCTTTTGCATGTAAACTAATCCTTGTATGTATGAATAATCAGTTAAAATCATTTATTAGAAGGAGGTGTAGTAAGGTTATGAGTTGCTCCCTTCCAGATCAACTGTGAGTAGCCATTTCTAAAGAATAATTGGTCCAGTGTCTTTGCCTCCATATTATAGAATACACATTTTCTGGTAAAGTTTAAAATTTTCCATAGGAAGGCTCCTTTAGGTAGTCTATCTTTAGCTATTATCCATAAAGTAAATGCCACTCTGGGATTAGCCTACGGAGATCTCACAAGTTTGAACCAAGGAGCTCTGGGTTTGTGGATGGAATTTTTCTTTTTTCATAAGGAATTAGAGTAGTTTCCATCATTTTTAGACTCCATACGACTTTATCAAGTTCCGCTGGGCAAATGTGAGTATTTAAAATCATGTTGATAATAGGGCTTTTAGTGATTGACTTAAAGATGTTGGGATTTATTGTTAGGAGATATATGGAAATTGTATCTTTAGAAATAGTATCGTGTAACATATCTAGATCAGGGATGTTTCTTAAGATGCCGATACTGTGCTAAATGTCCATCCAAAATTTTTTGTAAGTACCATCCCCAATTTTGTATTTGATCACCCCTTTAATTGGTTCCCTATCCTTTACGATTTATGATAATGGCTGTGAGGCTATGGTTTTTGGGGTGTGAGCATTATGATTCTAGTATTCGTATAACCACCTAACCTATAGAGCATTTTTGTCATGATCCATTCTCAAGAATAACTTAATTAGCATGACTTCATTAGTTAGTCTTATAGGTGTGATGCCTAAGCCATCTTGCTTTTTTGGTAAGGATAGTTCCTTCAATTTAACCTTAGCTACAACCTATTTATTAGAATCCCTAAACCTAAGGAAGCTTCTCATCAACCTCTCATATGCCGTAGAGAAAATAAGTATGTCATTTACAAAAAGTAGAATAGTGATTTTTAACTTCTTATATTTTGTGTAGTACTTGAAAGTGGGATCATTGCTAGTACGTAACTTTATAAGTATTGTGGACACCTCTATCCCTGGAACAAATAAATATAAAGACATAGGGTCTTCTTGCCTTAACACTTTAGCTACCTTGAATAGCTTTGTAGGTTCCCTATTGATGGGAGCACTAAAGAACTCTAATGTTATACATTGTTCCACCCATCCATTAAACTTTTCAAGAAATCTGAAAGCCCTTATAGTTCCAATAAATGGAATCAAATGTGTTTTTTTAGATCAACCTTAATTGTACAATTCATTAGTTTTTGTTTCTTTAAGTGGCATGTGAACAATTATTGAGCCATCAAAATGTTATCTCCTATATGTTTATCCTTTACCAATGCCCTAAGATCTATCTATGATGCTACGCAATATATGCTTCAACCTATTTACAATCATTGAAATAAATTTGTAGAAGACATTACATCATAAAATTGGTTTGAATTCCTTGAATGAGCTAAGGGTATAAGTTTTAGGAATGAGGCATATAAGGGTTTTATTTAGCTCTCTCAATAATTTTCCATGTATGAAGAATTCCATGATCAAATCAATTACCATATGCATCACTAGTGGCCAGTATTTTTGATAGAAAAATCCTTTAATGCCACCAATTTTAAGAGCTTTATCAAGATTCAATGAGAATACCACTTCTTCCACCTCTCTTTTAGAGACTAGAACTACAGATATTTCTAGGTCTGAAGTCAAAATTCCCTGCTTGCTAATGATGGATTTAGTAAGTGGGGCAGAGGAGTAAGCATTGGAGGTATCTCCTAATGTTTGAGAGATGTAAATATAAATCTTATTTAAAAGGTCTTATTAAATGTCAACTATGGATCCCATTTCATCCTTAAGGAATTATATTATATTGTATTTCCTTCTTGCAATCACTGATTTGAAGAAATAGGATGTGTTTCTATCACCATCATTTATCCATGCTACCCTTACTCTCTGCTCCTCAGTAAGTGAATTGGGAGTAATTTTTATATATAGTTTTATATCTCTTTCTTATCCTCATCCTTTAAATTTTCATTTGTAAGAGAGTTGTACAGGTTTAGTTAGGCTTTTTGTAATTGGTTTCTAGCTTCATTCACTACTTTTTAGGTGTTATCTATAGCTATCGTGCTTACTTTTTTTAGTTCCACTATGATGCACTAAATTTTCCTTACACTGATAAATTCTTTTTTCACATTGCATTCCCTTATTAGGCCTCTTTTGATTGCTTCTTTAAAACCCTCATTTTTTTGCTAAATACTTATTGGATCTAAAAGGTTGTATAAAGGAGGGAGAAACAAATTGATTATGGACCATAATAAGAGTATGATCTGATGTCAAAGAATTGTGAAACATTGTTGTGCTGTTAAGGGAATTAGAAGATCATACCTCATTTTTATTACTCCATGTAACTTTTTTTTTTCTCATCTGCAACCTCCATTGTTACTTTTTACTCCAAACCTACCATTTTAAGGTCCAATAGTTGTACAAGATTAGCACAATCTATAAAATCATTGGAATGATTTCTAGTAGAGAATTTTCTTTTCGGCTTATTTGGGTGAAGCATGTTATTGAAGTCTTCGAGTATTATCCAAGGTAGGTTTATAAAAGAACTAATTTCCTTGATTTTTTTTAGAAGGGAACTCTACGAAATGCATGTTTGTACACATAAATGAATGTTATTTGAAGAAAAATTCTCTAGGGAATTAATTAAGTCTCCAAAAAGACAATGACAAAAGGGTTAACTAGTCCTGAACAATCTTGTAATCCTATTTGTTTGTTAAGGCCATTGAGCTCCCTAATATTCCATGTTAGAATAGTCATTGAGGTGAACCAATTTTGGATTTTTTTCTTCTATTTAGATCTACCATTACTCAAAGGTTTAAACTCTGCTTTTGCCTCCTCTTTAAGGTGTAAAGTGTTTGAGTGAGCTCCTTAGGGGATTTAAGTAGGAGTTAAAGCTATGTTCTCCTCCATGTTTTAATAGCAATTCAAGCGAGGGAGATGTTGTTGCATTTCCATATCATGTTCTTAAGTAATTTTTGGATTATGGGTGGCTTCTTTGCAATTTTGTACGTTTACTTCCACTATAGAATATGGAGCCTTATATTGTAAATTCAATAGTTCCTAATGCTCATCTATAGTAAACTTTCTTCTAGTAGGCCTTTATATCTTGCTTAAATTCGGTTGGTTATGCCTCTAAGGATAACAAATCATTACTACATCCTCAAAAAGAGCTCCTTCTTCAATTAGGCACTTAAGAGGGATAAACTTAGGTAGTAGCTTTTGTGTATCTATAAGCACACATACTCTCATAAATCTTACTCTTTTTAAGCTAGTAGTTGCTTCATCTATACAAATAGGTTTGCCTAAATAGTTAGTTAGGTAGCTAATTTATTTTGTAATTCATTATTCTAATAGTATATTGCGTATGTTTACCTTCAAGGGACTTACTTCTACTTGAGATTTTGTAATAGGAGGCTTAGAGACCATTTTTGAAGAAGGATAGGCTAATTGTTATAATGCCAAGGGCCTACCTCAATTACCTTTAATACTTATTCAGGGGTGCTAAATTTGACCAAAAAGATATCATCTTCATTCACCATGACTTCAACAAGTCTCATCTTTTCCATTAATAATAAGCCTTGGTGTTGAGAAAAGGAAAAGGTCTCTTATGCATGAAGAGACCTACTAGAGTGAAGTGTCATTTATTTGCTTCTTCCTTTAATATGTCTAATAGGAAATTAACAACGTAGGAGCAATTCTCTTATAAGGGAGGAAAATTTTAAAGCCTCTAGTGAGGGATCTCATCTCATAGGACCTAAAGGCATGTTTTCCTTGGATTAGGAGATACAATGGGATGGTTAGTGGTGGTTGCTGCTAAGTTTCTTGTGAAGGGATCTTTTAATTTTGATAAGCCTAAGGAGTTCGGATTAGGTGTGGCAATAAGTATGGTTAAAGAGGGAAGTGTTCAAGATTTAGAGGCTTTGATATCGACATTATTCCCAAAAGAAGGTAAGTATGTGCGGAGTGGCAGGAAGGTTAAGTAGATAAAAATTCAAGGAGTTTAGGAAGGGGAAAAGGTTAGGCCCAAAAAGAAGTCTGTGACGATAACACAAAAGAAACTCAAACAAAGAAAGCTAAAGGACTAGAATTCAATGGAAAAAGTGGAAGAAAGATTGAGAACTTGGCAAAGATTGGTTGGAGAGCAAAAAGGTTAAAGTAAGTGTACCGCAGGAGGGAACTAATGTAGGCAATAAAATTTGAGTATTACATAACAAGGAGCTATCCAAGAAGGCACTTAGTTCCACTTGAACTTCATGTATGCTAGTGACGGAAGTAGAGGGAAGTTATTGTAACACCCCCTTACTGTAGGGTACGCACCGGGACGCCCGTAGGTCATTCCGATACATATCCTATGATAAGGGAGCGCTACGTGCGATCACTA
>JANZXR010000002.1:36604449-36644496 GCA_027575705.1 Erythroxylum echinodendron
TCATTCAAAGAACACATTCAACACTTTAATAAAAAGAAGCAAGGAAGAAGCTACTAGTAAGAGTCGTGAAAGACTCACTAATGAGATGATTTTATTAATGCCTAATTAGGTGGACATGTGGGCAAGTGACATGTGTCACTTGCCACATGTCACACTCTCATTGGCTCTCTTCATTTTCTTCCAATTCAATTTCAATTTTTCTCCAAAATTCCAATGGCTCAATTTAAAAATTCCTAAATTCATATGCCTAAGTTTCCAGTGCCATTGGACAGTCATTTCCTCTACCGGTAAACCCCTATTCTGTCACTTGACAGTTTTTCGGGTCCGGAAACGACTCCGAAAAATTTCCGAAAAATTCCTATAATTCTCTAAAAATTAGAAAACCCCAATAACCCTCTCCAATGCAATTTTTACAGATACAAAGCATGTTTTTCAAAAAAATCACATTTATTCACACTTATACTGGGAAATGTCATGAATACATGTACAATCATTTACATGTGCAAAGATTCGCTATTCACTATTCATATACATATATGAATGCATGAACATAGCAATGCAATGTTAAACATTTCTAACCCGTTCCAAATTACCATATTACCCTTCCCATAGGTGAGGGGATGTTACAGTTATAGCTTTCCTCTCATCCATATCATATTATAATTAATCTTTATATTAGTTTTATTTAACTTTTTTTCTTATTTGTTATTACTAATAAGTATACACCACTAACATATTTTAAGTTGATTAATATTTTTATCTAAAACTAAATAGTTTATCTTTATTAATTTGGGGAATATGTTACAGAAAGTATTAGATGCATTATAATAAGTTAAAGACTATGAAATTTGAAAATGTTATTCAATAGTATTTTTAATTAGATGCCTAATAAGATGGAAGAAGATATTTAATAGTTAACATTAAGTTTTAGAAGCGAAATTTGATTCCCAAAAATTTATCGATGAAGGAAAAATTGTTTTAACTAAAAAAAAACTGAATTCATTTATATATGCAAACAAGAAAAGAAGGCTCAAGAAATATGCTTTAAGTCACAAACATTGGTAGAAATAAAACAAATATGCCCTATTAAATTCAAGAAAATGTATATCGCCCCTAACCCACATGTTTATCTTTGGTTTCTCTTGCCTATCTCCTACAAAACATAAGCGAAAAATGTTTAATTGGATTGGGATCCCTTGAGTTATCGGGAATAAATCAAGCCTCTGAAAATACAATCTCGATGAAAAAAAGGATTTTAAGTTGGGGCCCAAATAAATAGTAAATAGTTAAAGCTATGAAATTAGCCAAAATCCTATAACATGACATTATTTCACTCCTTTTAATCGAAAATGTGAAATTTAGCTTCTACTATTCTTTCTTTTTCATTGTTTTCTCTCTTATGAAGCTAAAGCTCTTAATGTCTTAATCGTACTGAAGACTTTCAATCTTCAGGTTCTTTGTTGATATACTCATCTTCATTGGAGGAAAATGTTCTTTTATTCATGAACATGCATTGCTATTACTACTTATTAAAATGTACTCATTTTTGTTATCATTAAAATGTCTCAACTTTGTATTATATTTCAAAATGAAAAAATGATTGATTTATATTTTTTTTGAAAAAGGAAATTTTTGAATAAATAAATAAGAATATTACAAAGCGTTTGATGACTCGGGGAGTACCCTTGTCACACAACAGAAACTACAGGGAGTACCACATCAGATACAGATAGAGAATGTGCCATGTAGACTCGTATATATGAATGTATAATTAGACAAGGAGCTAGTCTGCAGTAAAACCAATTCTCTGATTACTCGTATAGCTTCCGAAACTATTTGTGTTATGGTTTTGCTGAATGCCTGGAACCGTCTAGCATTCCTTTCTTTCCAAATGGCCTGAACAGTCATACCTATGGCAATGGTGAAGGTCCCTCTCTCTTTGGTTAGGATAGTTGGAGAATTAGCTAAACAATGGATGATGCCAGTGAGTGAAGGATCCAAAATGTCCCAACCACAATAGGTTCATACCTGTTCCCAAACTAATGTAGCAGTGAAGCACAAGAAGAAGAGGTGG
Organism: Erythroxylum echinodendron; assembly: GCA_027575705.1. Lineage (NCBI taxonomy): Eukaryota > Viridiplantae > Streptophyta > Magnoliopsida > Malpighiales > Erythroxylaceae > Erythroxylum > Erythroxylum echinodendron. The sequence goes on from JANZXR010000002.1 coordinate 36,606,524, forward strand.
TCTTGTGATTCTCCTACATTAAACAAAGCAGACATGATCTATTGATATCCACGTAGAAGAGACAATCTGTTGTATTGAGTTTGTTCTTTATGGTCAACCAAAGGAGGAAGGAGGCATTTAGAGGGAGGTTTCTGTGCCAAACAATGCTGCTCCATGCAACCCGAGGTAAGTTTACTCGAAGAAGCTCCACTATGCGTTTGTTCCTCAACTGGTGGATAGGCTGATCGTTCCAAAGGAATACATCAGAGCGGGTCGAAGGGGGATACTAGGGCTGTAGGTGGTGGAGATATTATGGAAAATCCCAAGAAGTCCCCCTAATGAAAAAACTCATTCTGGTAGAAGTAGGAAATGACAAAAGGCGTGGGTTAGAGCATTGGAGCTGTACAATAGAGCCGCAACCTATCTAATTATCGAACCAGAATGAAGTTCGATTCCTATTTCTAATTTTACCGACCACATTCGGTTGAAACAAGGTCTTAAGGAGGATTAATTGGTTCAGGAAGCAGAAATGTGAGGGACGTGTGCTGATTTCCCATATGATTCATCCTTTAAGAAAGTATAAGTGGAGCCAACGAATCAATACTAATTGTTTTTCTTCTAGGATCCACCATAATCTCTTGAGAATAAGGGCTTGGTTGGTGAGCTTTAAGGGGGTGATGTTTAAGTCGCCTTCAGATGTAGGAGCAAAGATATTAGTCCATTTGACCTTGGCATTACCTTTAGCGCCATTGTAGTGGTTCCACAAAAAATTCCTGAAGAGACGCTCCACCATTTTTATTACATCCCGGGATAGAAAAACATAGGAACTCCAATATAGGTGTAAAGAGTTTAGGACTGTCTTAAGGAGTTGGAGTTTCCCTACATATATGAGGAACTTGTTAACCCAATGATGTATTCGTTTCTGGATTTTTTCAATGAGGAGGATACATTCGGAGTAGCGCTGCCTGTTGTTAGAAATAGGTAAGCCCAAATAAAACAATGGAAGGGATTGTCGAATCATTCCAATAGCCACGGTAATAGGCTCTTCTAAGTGAAGAGCACCATAGGGGAGGATGAACTGGCTATTGTGAAAATTAATAATTAATAAACCTGACAAAGTAGAGAATCTTTCCAGTGCTCATATAGGTGTGTTGATGGAGTCTTTCAATTGTCTCTGAGCCCATCGGTGAATGAGGGGGAATGGAGGTCATTGTTCAAAAAAAAAACCAACAATGGTGGCCTCCTAGCTTCTAACGCCTTCCTCCAGTACTTCGAGCTCAAGGTATAGAATGAGTTTATCTTCAATCTCCTTGGGAGGGCAGTAAGAGAGGTTGGTACCAACATGGTTGCCGACTACGTGTTTCCAGCTTCGTCTCAAAGGAGCAGGGGATAATGCAGCAGGGGTAGTCGAGGTAGGAGGTGAGGAGTATTCGAAGAGGGAGGATGGTTGGGCAAGGGTGAAAATTTCGAACTGACGAGGTGCCTGGAAGTAGACATCTGACGGAGACAGATCCATAAAAGGCAAGCAGTTTTTCCTAAGGAAGAGAAAGTTTGAAAATTAGGTGTAAAGTATAAGATATTTTAGGCGGGATGTTAAGGGAGAGGAGTAAAAGGCCAAAATGCCCTTGGCCAGACTTCAGGGTTCTCTCTCACTCATCTCAATTGCAGTGGTTTCTTTGAATTACATTAAAGGTGGTGACCCTTTTGAGATTTGAACAAGAAAAGAAGTAGAGCTTCATTTATTTTTGCAAAAAAAAATTTAATTATTTACTTTGTAACTAATAAGTTATTTTATCGTATATTTTGATTGGTAGCATAATAAATTTAGATCACAATGTGTACATTTAACTAATGGTATGAATCAATTATTGTTTTGATTTGTTACTTGAAACTATAAGATTCACAAGTCTAACATTTATAAACTACAACCACAGTTTTGATGTTATTATGAGTGAAAGAAATGGTTTTCATCTCTAAGTAAGTAAGCGAAGTATTATGACATTTGTCTCTATATTATGGACGATATCATAGAATCATCGTCTAGCCTTTCTTCTACTATAGCTGTCCTATTGTTCACTGAGGGTTCATCAAGCATTTAATTAATCATTTATTCTAGCTCATCATATAAACTCATCTACTTTAGTGCCTCTAAGATTCTAAATTTCAAAATTATGAAACAAAATTATATCTTTTTAATTAATTATCAGAAGTTTGATTCGTTATTTTATTATGATTAGCAAGAATAAATATATATATTAAGGGATTGAACCTTATTTAATCTAACATCTTCAATCTTTTACAAATAAGTTCAAGTTATTCAAATTCCTCCTTTATTATTATCATATTCAAATTATGATATTAATTAAGTTTTAGACATTCTTGCGACTTGCATTCCAATGAAATGTTTATGGCCTTATATGTTGTTTATCTTTAAAAGTTCCATGCATAATAAAAGTTTTTACATTTTTCAATGTACCAAATACATTTTCTATTTCTTTAAGAGGACTTTTGTTCTCAGATCTACGGGGGAGACGTTGGAATTTTGACAATCAATTAGTTAATTTAGTGTAATGAGATTTGGCCTTTAGGATACTTGAGTTATAATTTTGATACTTTTCTATTATAGATTCAACTGTGTAATTTTTTTATTACTTTACAACAAAGTTGGAAAGTTATAGGTGAATACCAAAGAACTTCATTAAAGGAGATGAATGAAGTATTAGGGGTCCTCATCTTGACTTATAGCAAATAAGAATGCACATTCCTTTCATCAAACCAATCGAGAGCATTTTCATTTTAAATTTGGAGGAAGAGAAGAAAGTGAAAATCTCTCTTAATTGTGGAAGGCTCTGTAGGTTATGCCATGGACGTTGTATTACAAGTTATGAGCTAAAAGATTGTTATATTTATTAGAAGAAAGGTGGAGGACTTTTGTTAGCACGAGTGAGGGTCTTTGGAGGTTGATTTACTCTAGTGGTTCTAGTTACGGTAGCAACAATAATATACCCTAGATTTCTTTTAAGTTTTGTAAAGAAGAAAGTTATTCCAAGTTTGAGTTCATATCTACAAACACTGGAACGCTTCTTCTTAATTAACATTCTAGCTTTGGTAATTACCCTTTTAAACACTTAATTTTGACCTCGAGTGGTCATCTTCTAATTTAATGTTTTCTGGTTTTCAAGTTATCCATTTATATGGTCTAACCATATATATATATAATAGAAAGAATTGGGCTAAGCTTAGACTTTATCACTTCTTAAGTAACACTTAGTGTGCTCATAAGTTTGGTAATTATACTTAAAACACTTAACTTCGACTTAGAGTGATCATCTTCTGATTTTTGTTTCTTTTAATCGAAATGGAAATGGTCATCATTCTACAAGTAACCTATATATATTTGACAAAATGTTATTGAGGTGTCCTACTTTTTCTGGTGGTGCTCCTTTTAAGCTTTTCCCTTTGCTTAACGATTCAATCATAAGCTGAATGGGCTAATAATTTTTTTAAATAATTGGAAAGAAACTATTTTTAGGAGATTTATGAAGCATATCATAAGATAGGTTAAATCTGTCTATTATAAGTTTTTGTTTAATGTTTTTAAACTCTGGACAACTATTTACCTTCCAATGGAATTAAATAAGGGATATTATTTTGACTAGACTAAAGGCTGATTCCCAATTCCCATAAAGGTCTTGTTCAAAGGCTAGCTGAAGAAAAACAATTTCCTATGGTTTCTCATCTTTTCCTCGTTGATATGAATATGCTTTTTTACTAAAAACTTCAATGGAGAATCGTCATAGTTTAGGTATCTCGTAAGGGACATCCAATTGGCTACTTGTTTCATGTTTCAATGTTATTATGTCTCATAGTATGTAAAATCATCTAGCCTAGTCCTTAGATGTTAGAGCTATCAATGCTTATTTAAGGTATCTGAGTCTTATAGCTAGGCATGGCATTTTTGCTTGGTCACGAAATCAACGAACTCGATCTAATTTAACCCAGGTTTAGGTTGATATATGGATTCTAGTCTTTGGTATTAGAGAATATAAATTGAGTATATGGATCGAATCATTGAAATTCTTTAAGAACTTTTCGATAAACCTTATAAAAATTACGAAGCCATCAATTGAATTAAAGTAAGTTAGCCATGTATTTAGTAAATTTCTTTTATACACATGAACTCTACCAGGGATGCTCATCAACGAATCAATACTCTGTAAGGCAATAATATGTTAGTGGTGTACACTTATCACTATACCCTTTTTAGTATGCTATAATTAGAGAATTGGTAAACGAAATCCATCAAGGCTGAAATAGACGTTTTCACCAAATTTTAGTACAATGGAGAAAATTTAATCTTAGGCGTGCTGCATCTAAGGTATTAAGATGTTGATAAGTTTGCTTAGAGTTTATCAAGGAATGGCAAAGTTGCTACTAATTCAACTTATCGTTTTACGATTAATCATCACTTATCCTTAAATATTCCCTCAAATTCTACAAACTAGGTGTTGTATCCTGATATTTGGGGTTTAAGAGGTACAACGCAAAGTGAAGGTGTTTTCTTGGAGAGTTATGCATAGTAAACTCCTTATAAACTTTAGTTAGTTGAAAAAGATGTGACTCTTCATAATTCATCTTACCCTTTATGTCATAAGAAGGAAGATTCTTTAAAAAATGTCTTGAAAAGGTACTCTATTTCTAATCCTAGAAGATGCACAAGCGAAGATAATAAATCATGTACCTTGATAGTTAAAGGTCACAGCTTCTTAGGTAGGCTGTTTTTCTTTCCCAAGTCAACGATGGGGTCATGTAATTGTTGGGAGTAGGTATGTATTTCAGGGGAAAGATTGAAATGGAGAAGAAAATTTAGCGCAGATGTTAGGATTTTGAGAGGTTAAACTCTATGGCCCTGAAAACATAAGCTAAAGGATTCTTGTAGGATGAAGACTTCAAGTTCTTCAGGTTTTCCTGGGAAAATGAATGCTCAGAACCTTGCCTGTACTTTGCTTTTGCAATGAGTGAAAATTATTTTAGGTCTGACTATTTGATGCTTGATGGGTTCTCTTCTTCATCCTTTGAATTTATTGATTTGGTTTATGGAATCTATATAATCCTTTTACTTGATATGGAAGGACCCTTGAATCCTGCTTATATTTATCCACTACATCAGGCTAATGTCCAAAGTTTCGAGATTGTTGATGACAATTTCTGGAAAGATGGTCATCCTTTTTAAGATAATTAGTGGTGATTTGCATTATTTTCGGATTCTTCTTAAGGTATCCCACCTTCACATTGTCTTTGAAACTGGTGGTATTCATAAGATTGTTGAACTTGTCGTTAATAAGGCCTTGATGATTTGTGGTTCATAATTACTAACTGTCTAGTTCCTTAAATCACTAACAGCCAGTGGGAGCTACTCCGTGATATATAAACTACTAATTTTATCACTTGCAAGATGTAATGAATAACACGACTTCATTTTATCTTTTTTGTTCCATGCTCTATAATTGGCTGACTCGTTGTAATTATCTGGAAGTTCATTTCCTCTCCCAGTTTTCGGATTGGAACTTAGATTTCTCCAGTTATTTATTACTGTACTTGTGTAGAATTTTTTTGTCATGAACAGTTTATAATCTGATCGCTTTTATGTTTTACCAACATAATACTGGGAAGATATGCTGCTAAGACCAAAGGCATTGGGCCTGAATAGCATTCAAACTTATGCGCCACGGAGTCTGCATACACCGGAACTTGGGAAGTTGGTTTTTGAGGGCATTATTGATCTTGTCTCTTTTCTCAAACTATGCCATAAGCTAGATTTCCTTGTTATGCTTCGTGCTGGGCCTTATGTATGTGCAGGTCAGTTAAATTAACTTATCAAGTGGTAGAGATTCCGTACTAGTCACATGGACCAGCTACTCAACTTCAACTGCCTTTATGTTCGTTCTTTTACAAAGTGGGCTTTGGGGGGTTTCCCCGGTTACAGTAGCCGAAGGGGATCAACCCAATATACAGGAGCAGCGACCGAGACCAAACTCACCTCAACAGCCACCACTAAGAAAGGCGCCCGAACAATAGGATGACCCCTCAGAGAGCAGAAGCACACCTGGAGTCCGACAACACCTCTGCATCAAAACTAGATAAAGTTTGCCCAATTAAATAAATACATGGGAATGATCCTAGGAAGACATATCATTATACAGGATTACCATCGGGACTTAATAGTGCATCTGATGTAGCTGGAGGCGCGGAATAAATAGATGGCGGAGGTGCTATGCAGGATGGCAGGTCATCTTGGACTCAGAGGTACCACCTCCACTAACTAGAGAGTTAGCCCATCATCATCCACTCTAGTAATAGCACTAGAGGACACAACAGCCATGGACATTCCCAGTACACTAGCTATACGGAGGTAGTTTGGGATACTCAATTATGGTTATATTTATATTTTTTGTTTTATTATATGATATTTTTATTTATTATTTTGTTTTGTTTTGTCTTAATATTTGACAACGGCTTAATCCTACTAAACTGTATTATTGAAATATTATTTCCTTTTTATTTTTATTCTATTATTATTTATGTTTATTTTTATTTTACCTTTTTATCCACTTTTTGTTTTTCTTTTGCAAGGATGGTTGTACTCAACATCGTATGGAAATTACAACAAGTTTAGAAATTATATAATATATTATTAAGGGAGATACCAAATTATTATTCCTTTCTCATTTTATGTTTTCTTTGATATTATGTTTTTTAGTGCTTTTATTGTGTACATTGGGACAATACACAATTTAAGTGTGAGGAAGGCATTAATAGGAAAATTTTTCAAATTTCTTAAATGTTTTTATTAAACAACATCCCGATTTAGTTAAAATTTATTTTAAACACTTTAGGGTATTATTGATTATTGAGTTAAATTAGCATGTAAAAGGGGTATTATTGATTATTGAGTTACATTAGTATGCAAAAGGATGAAAGTTGGATTAGACTTTCTTCTATAAGTCATATTTTTTAATAATCAATGAGATAGTTAATGTTAATGGAAATTGCATATTATTTACATACATGAAGCCTAATTGTAATTTTTGAGCCAATGAGCAACTGTATCTATTAAGGATGTAATAACGTGATAGAGTAAATCATGGGATATAGCAGTTACTCACTCATACACTTTCTTATTATAACGTTAACTCCCAATTATAACATATTATGTGGATGATATAATTATCATAGATACTGATGATAGAGGCATACAAATGCTTAAATACTTCCTACAAAGTCAATTTCAAACAAAATATACAAGGCAACTCATATATTTCTTAGGCATTGAAGTATCAAGATGTAAAAGGGGAATATTTATTTTCCAAAGAAAATATGTTCTTGAAAATTTGAGGACAGTGAGTGATATCAGTGAATAGTGGGAAACTTAATTATCTCACAATGAGATATAGCTTATTATGTGAGTATAGTATGTCAATTCATGAGTACACCATGTATAGCTCATTGGGATGCACTAATGAATATCTTGAGATATCTAAAACGAGTAACTAGAAAAGGTATACTCTATTCAAATCATGATTATAGAAAAATAGCAGCATTTTCAGATGAATATTAAGCAAGGTCACTGAGTGATGAACGATTCACTTCAGGTTATTGTGTGTTTATGGGAGGGAATTTGATCTCTTGGAAGAGTAAGAAACAAACATTGGTAGCTAGATCAAGTGTTGAATCAAAAAACAGGGCTATTTCACAAGCCACATGTGAGTTGATGTGGCCAAGACAACTACTTGATGAGATAGGCATCGTTTACATAAGTCCAATGGCGCTATGGTGTGATAATCAAGCAACTCTTCACATTGCTAAGAATCATGTTTTTCATGAGTAAACCAAGCACATCGAAGTTTATTGCCATTTTATTAGGAAAAAAGTTCAACAAATTTTGATTTCATTACATGTGAGAGCTGTAGAGCAATTAGCAGATATTTGTACCAAATCATGAGTGGAGAATTGGGTTGATTATATATGTAACGAGTTGGGTATGGTTGATATTTATGTTCCAACTTAAGGAGGTGTTAAGGATGTGATAATGTGATAAAGTAAATCATGGGATATAGAAGTTATCCATGATTTACTCACATATACACTTTCCTATTATAATTTTAACTCCTAATTATATATATATGATTAGCCTAACATAGTGAGGTTTAAGCTTTTCCTAAAATATTATTTGTTAATTTCATTAAGAATATCATTAGTTTATGCTCTATTATTATTTATTATGTGTTTATTATGCATAGTTGGATGATTTTAGAATTCTCTTTTATTATTCATATTGAGACCATATTGTCAAACTAAAGGCATTAGAATGATAAAAATGCTTAAAAATTTAACCATTTGTTTTAGCATATTTTCTTTGATTATTACCTACCATATTTTTATCCCTTAGGAGTAATGACTTTTAAAACTTAACCTTTTCTTTGATTGATTATAGCCACATTGACAACCAATTACCTTGTTTTTCTTGAAAACTTTTCTTCAATTTTTGAACCTTAAAGGATTTACTTTTACTTGATCACTTAAAACTTCGATTCTATTGATGAATTTTAAAGAGAAGGTACAATGTGCTTGTGATTGTTGGTATATGGTGATTGTTAAATTTGTTTCTTAATATTGTTGTAATTTTATATTCACTCCAAAGTTGCTCGAAGTTCAAGTTGAAAATTATTTATTACGAGCATATTAAAAAAAAAAAACTTGCAGAGTGAGAACAATTATTGTTATGCTAATGAAATTTTTTCTTAAATGACTTATGCTATGAAGAACCAAGTTTTGTGTAATCTTGTTTGTGTAAATTTCCTTCACCTTATTACCCTTTTAATTATCCCTACTATACCTTCACCAAAGTTTCATTACACCTTATTTAAAAGATTTTTTATCTTGTTTTTATTTTAGTTATTAGTAATGGAGATGTAATTTTATTGCAAGCATATGGTTAAGAATCCTCATATGTAATGATATGAGAATTTGTTATATTTTCCACCCCAAACACCTTGAGTGCATTGAGTGAATCTTTTGTGAGTGTGTGGAATTTTTTCTTTCGATTTCTGAAATTATCAATCTGATTGTTGTTGGTATTCTCTTATGAAAGCTTGTTCTATGATATTTGAAGTCTACTTTTAGGCTAATTTGGTTTGTATGATATAATAATTTAGATGTGGATGGATAGATTGATGTTAATAAGGGATGGATTTTTTTACATCTAATAATTTGGATTATGATTTTCTTGAGGACAAACAAAGCTTAAATGTATGGAAGTTTGATAAATGCTTAATAGACAATGTTTTTAGCTTTATGTTCACCATCTTTTACTTAATTATTTGAGAGTTTTTATTGTTTTTGTACTTATTTTATTTCTAGTGCATTATTAGGTATCAATTGCCTTCATTGATGAAAAGGAGAAGAATTAGGGCATAATTGGGATCAAAAATGAAGGAATTAGAGTTTTTTGGAGGGACACATTCATACTGATGAAGGAAACGCTCATACATGTCATACAAATGATCATGTGAAGGGTTACGTAAGTCCCTCTAAGCATGTACAGCTTTGAAAATGTTGTTTTGCTTGCATAAAGGTGGACATGCTAGTATAAGCCATGTACACAGTCATATTCATTGCCTTGTGTAAGCTCTTAACATAATGTTTATATATGATTTTGAAAAGTTTTTAAAGGACATATTCATGCGTACAGCCACGTAACTGATTGTATCCATGCTAGAAAACCTAATTTCATAATATAAAAGGCACTTATTAAGCCTAATTAAAGAGAGAAACAGTTATAGTTGAAGTTAGAAAGGACAGTTGGAGTTCTAAACACACTCCTAAACCTATGAAAGTAGAAACACAAAGATTACATTAAAGATCCAATAAAGAGTACTCTTCCATCAAATTCTTAAGGGATTAGAGAAAAAAGGATATAGAATGGGTTCTCTTATTTTTAATTCTTGTTTTTGAACTTTTGATTATTTTTTTATTATTATAAACTAAATTTTTTTATTGCCTAGGTAGGATGAACACTAATTTGAGATGGATCTTATCATTTGATTCTTTTTTTAATGCAATTTAATTATTGATTCATTATTATTCAGTTGTATGTTTTAAGTCTTAAATTAATATGTCTAGGATATTACTTCAATGTATGATTTCATATAATTGAGATTAAGAAATTAATTTGTAAGAATAAATATACCATAATAGGAAGAAGTTGCATCCAAACCTATATATAGTTAAACATAAATTCTGTAAATTAGGATCAAACCTAATAGTAAAATTCATTAATCGAGGTTTTAATAGAAATATAGTAAATTAACCAAGGACTAGTTGTTTAAAGTCTTAAGAAAGATATTCATATAAGATGGGAATTTTTACGATTTAATAATCAGTAATTGAATTGTATAATAAAGAGTTAATAATTAAGAAATCTTAGGGGATTCATTACCAAGGTACTAGTTGTTTGATATTAATTAATCTTAGTGTCATCTGCATTCTTGTTTATTGTTTTTTTAAACTATAGCTTAGTTTTAATTAAACTACCGTCCTATTTTGTGAGTTAGATAATGGAAAAGAGCTTATTACTAGTACCTATAGTCCTTGTAGGATCGACTTGGTATTCATTGACACTATACTATAGTTCGATGGGTGCACTTGCCTGTTAAATGTATAAGTTAGAGATCAACCATATTATATATCAAAAATTTTAACTTTAATCTATATGAGTTAACCACTAACTCATATAGGTTGACCAATCACCTGAAAAATATGATTTTAACAACTTCAGATGTTCAAAACTAATTTGTTTAATGAAATTATGGTTTAAAGACTTCCTACAATATTCCTCAAAGAATGCTTGAAATATCGAGAGATTTATCAAAAAAGGCAAAAAGTTTTTCTATCAAAACAAATTGCTTAACTGAAGTGAAATGAAACGTTTATGCATAGTGAGCCATTTAGACTATCAAATCAACCAAGGTAAGCTTACAATTAGTAATAAATAATATAAAATAATCTTGATATATCTTACTCTTGTTCTATGTTTGACTTGATCTTGATATTGAAAGTTGAAAACTTCGTCTTTTCTTTCATAAACCATCTTTATGACAATATCTGGTTCTCATATTCCTTCTCATCAAAATAGTAAACTCATTAGTAGTACTTATGTTTTGTTATCATTAAAACATCAATTTAAACTTCACTTTGTTCAATAATAACTTTATTAAATATCTACAACTAAGCATCGACATTTCTTGCAAGGTTTGATGTATCAATTGAGTTCAAAATATCATCCCCTGATCTAAAAAAAGCAAAAAGTTTATAATAGACTCAAGTCTACTTTTTAGCCAACGGTCACATATAATTGCTATAACTTGCTCAATTCTTTCTTCTTTCATTTAAATAACTTTTTTTATTTCACTAAAAGAGTTGCTTAGAAGATTACCTCTATAATATTCAATTGAAGGAGCTTTAAACCTTAAATCATAAGATATAATAACGTCTACCATAGGTTGGTAACAGTAAGATTAGGTAGCATCGAATTACACACCTACGTTATGTGACCATGTAGCAATTCCTATTTTCTCATTATAAGGTGATTCTTTATATTATAATTCACTTCAGATAGAAGGTTAAGTTTGAGGACTTGTTTATGGAGTAAACAATTTAGGCACTTATCTTTCTCTTTTCCTAATATCAACTAAACTAATCCCTTATTCTTCTGTAGGAATACTAGCTTCAAGATTGTAATATTATCCTCACAAATGCAAAATGAACTTCCATTTCTCATTTCATAATTATTTTTTCTTTGTTTCTTTCTTATTCTTATAATCGTTAAGAGAAGTTTTTATCTATTATTTTATATGATGACTAACTTTCATATAAGATTTCACTTCACCTTTGATCATTACGTAATGATTCCCCAACCTTTCAAATGTCTGTCACAATGCAAACATATAGTATATTTTTTATACTAGGAAATCAACCTTGCATGAGCCAAAGCTTGCTCATTGAATCTTTATAAACAGATTGAATTTTCAAAGGTAATTAAACTTTCATCTATTTCTTTGTAAAAAAGAAAACAATAACTTCATATCAAAATTAAGCTTCTTTATTCATAACCTTACATTAAACACAATGAACAAGTCATGTGAAAATCTGAAAGAATGTAGTTTCGCAAAAATTCTAGTTCAGCTACAGTTATTTCTAGCTCAAACGAAGGCAGAAAAATTAAACGCAAAATAAACAAATCAACACCCAAGATTTGGTAACGCAGTTCGACATCCTTTGCCTACACCTGCAGGGCCTTACCCACCTTAATCAATTCCACCAAAGAACAATAATAGTTTTACTCAAGATCGTACAGAGCCGACTCACCTTACCATTGACACTATTCCTCGTCCTCACACCCTGTGAAAGAATTTCAATCCTAATAATATGACCAATTTATGCTAACCTTAACAGAGGATTTTCTCAACAATTTTTAATAATAATAAATTGAAATAAACAACTCAAGTGATTAAACAATAACCAACATAAACAAATACAAACAATAAATAACATAAACAAATACACTTGAGAAAAGAAAGATAACTTCCCTAATAATTCCAGCTCCTTCAATGAAAGATCGAAAAGTTGTCCACTAGTAAATTTGTTGTAGTCTTTCAATATTAATACCATAACATCACACCTATAGTAACAAAAAAATCAACAATGAACATACACATTTCTTTATCAAAACGTTGCAAATAACAACACTGCAAAATTCACAATGCCTACTGGAATTTTTCGCCCACAACCAGCACTATTGACAGCCACCAGAAGCGTACCCAATCAACACTCAATCAACGTAATAAACATCACATTATCAAACAAGAATAACAGCTGCAAATATTACAAGGACTTTTGGAATTTTCTCATATCACAACTCACAATCGATAACAACTAAAGTAGCACTCCATAAACAGAAGACATTCACCAAGAGTTCACGCATACATAAGAAAATTCAGCTGCTAAAATCAACACATCGAACCTGCTGCACACCCCTCTGTTGTTGCTCAAGACATGAAGAATACGTAATAAAAATCACACATAAAGAACAACTCCGCAGCACTCAATGGTTATTCAAAAATAGAGGAATATACGACTATAGAGTAAAAAACGTCATGCATGATAAAATTAGCAACAAGATCATGAAGTCTTAGTCCAAAAGTTGCAGCACAAACTTGGAATATTATCCCACAAAATCAGCTACTAAAACTTATCAAAATCCTAACCTCTAGGTCATATAAAGTCTATCATTTTTCCTCTCTAAAAACAACAACAGATCAACCCACTATGCGTGAAAAGCTCAGTCAAATTTTAGCTGCAAAAATTAGAACCAAATCTCTAAAAATTTGCTTCCTTGGATAGTCATTATCCCCAAAATAGGTTATCCATTAAATCCCATAATGATTAGGATTTTAAACCTTATCAAAATTATCTTAAAAGAATCCCACATAAATGCACTAGGTATAATTATCAAATAATGTCCAAAATTAAATAATAAGATATCAACATATATCTTAACAATCTCCCTCTTTTTGGCATTATTTGTCACATATTGAAATTTTCCCAAAGAAGATAATTGGATGCATAATTATCAAGTTCATAAACACCACATGGGAACTCCCCCTCAATCAAATATAATCAAATATCCAAATACACAAATATCTAAATATCCAAAGGTAACAAAACACAACCAATATGACATCTAATCATAACATGACATATTTCCTAAACTGTAGTTGTCTCCCTCTTGAGATAAAAAGATGCCAAAAGGTAAGACTAATGGTCACGTAGATACCTTGAAATCTCCACCTGAGTTGAATAGTCATATCAGATGAAAATAAACAATGCCAAAATGAAGAATGTATTCAATGTGATCAATCTCAACAAATAAAGAAGTATAAACACGTCAAGATGACAATTTACCACCAATCAAAACACTAGATAACATATCATTACTTACATTAAAGCCTTCTCCAAATCACCGATTAAATTCAGAAACTCAAAAATGGATTCAATGAATCATAATCAAACTTAAACAATCCATATGAACACAAATTGCCTGAATTTATATAGCCCATAATATAGAGAAATCAAGATATAACTTAAAAAGCTCGAATAATAGAAAACATGAATCTTCGTATATCTAGAAGCAGAATTCTCAAATCACCAAGCAGAACCTCATTCTCACATCAAATATACTAATGAACAAGTAAAACCAACACACACAAATCAACTGAACCTTAGAAAACCCATAAATAAAAACTCAAAAAGCCTAGACGATAACTCCTTCACACTCCCTTTTTTATTTTTAAACAAAAAAATCAATATACTTAAAAATGTAAAGCACATAGTTCCTATGCACCTCGAAGAAATTCAAACTTGGCCTTATTCCTCATTAAATTATCCTTGTCATTGGTTTCTTCTTCTGCAGCAGCTAACAAATACTCTGTCTGACTAGTTTCTTTAACAACAACAGCTAATTGTGAATATGAAAATTTTCTTGTTTTTCCTTCATTACGTTTTGTGCTTGTAATTGACCCTTTTAAACTTAATTATGTTTTATTAGCATGGCTACTACTGGAAGTTCATTAAAAAATGTCTAGATTTTTTGTTTTGAGTCCTTTGAAATATCATTTTTAACAACTTGTAACATTTTGGCCTTATATGCTCGATAACCTCACGAAAGTGACATGTAGGTATAAATTTCCGATTCTTCATTGAGATTTTTCCTTAGACAGATCTGATTGTACCACTTTTCTCATCATTAGACTTTGAACATTCACCTTTCTAGCCAATGCCTTAAAGGTTTCTTTTAATCTTACTAATTTTCACCAACTTTTCTAACTTTTCGGCATCTCCATTTAACATTCTTATTCCTTTTTCCGTACTGACTAGCTTCAATTTTGTTTCATCAAGCTCATTTCTTGTAGATAACAACTTTTTCTCTAAATCTTGAATGATGTTCTTCATAGAGAAGTTTTCTTTCTTTAGCTTTTCATTCTTCTTACAGGTTTACACCCATTTTGCATACATTAATTCATAAGCTTCATAAATATCTTCCTTTTTATCATCTGAATTGTTGTCTTCACCAGTGTAATGAATCTCGTACTGTACCAGCCGATATTGGGTAATACGTACTGTACCGGCTAAAAAACAGTACAAAATGAGATGTTTCGATATCAGATCCAAATATTGGCCTATAGTGGCCTATTTTGCCTAATACTGGCCAGTACCGCCGATATTTGGAATACCGGTCATATACCGGCTAGTACTGAAAATTTAAAAAAAAACCAGAGGCATTTTTACAAAAAATGAAAAAAATTACCCACCCTAGCCCAACTTTGCTAACTCTTTATTTTTCCTCTCACACTCTCACTCTCTCTCTTCTTCACCAATATCATCTCTATTTATTATTAATAATATAATATTTAAATTCATACAGTAAATAATAGTTATATTTTTCTATAAAGAATAATTAAAATATGTTAAAATGAAAATTAAGAGGCCTCAAATTTTGTATTTCTTTTTAAAATTGTTAATATAAATATAAAAATATTTTATTATTAATAGCAATTACGTATTAAGATAAAAACATATTTTTTATTGTTGAAAATTAAATATTAAAATAGAAATTATAATTTATTATTGATAATAATTATTCTTTTTATTTGATATTTTGAGATAATTATAATTTATTATATGATAAAATTGTAATATTTTAAATACTTTGTATTGTTCTTAATTTTATATTTCTAAGATGATAAAATAATCTTTTTCATGTTAATTGTGGTTATTATTTATACGTGGAATATGCTAAAATAATATTAAGAAAATAAATAAATTGTTCTTATTTTAAGTTTTTATTATTATGATTTTTTGAGATAAGGTTAGTTTAAATTATACAGTACAATATTGAAGCATTATTTTGAAAATTTTTTAAAAATTTATAGACTAGTTTATAAATTTAAAAAATTACCCGAAATGGTACTCGGTATTGTTCAGTACCGATATAGTACCCTACCAGAATTCAATTCAGTACCGGGTTTTATACAGTATTTGTAACATTGGTCATCACTGTCATAATCTGAAATTAAACTTTGAGTTAGTCCATCTGTGTTTTTCTTGAAAATTAGAGCTATTTTATCCACGATTTTATCATCAATTTCTTCCTTCTCAGTTGCTGTTAAGTAGGCAATTATTCTTTTGCTATACAAAGCAACCAATGCAACATTACTCATAAATTCCTCTTTACTACCATACTCACTTTCAGATTCATTCTTACTCCAAGTGCTCGCATAAGACTTCCCTTTTCTCTTCTTCAAAGTGTTAGCATATTCCACTTGTACATATTTAAAGCCTTGGCATTTATGACATTGATTTTTCTTCACTTTTCTTTCGCAAAGTTGTTGTTAGTTGTTTGAAGTTGTTGTACGATGAACTCCCATCATTTTGTCTAAAGTCGAGTCTATCCTTCTTCACTTTCTTTAACCACTTGCTGAAATTTCTTGTCAATAACTTTATATCCTCATTCTCATCGGATTCATCTTCTAAGTTATTCACGACTTTACCAATCTTAACTTGAAATGCCAATCCTTTGTTCTTGTCTCATTTATCCTTCAACAAATTCATCTCAAAGTTTGTAAAAATCTGAGTTACCTTATTCAAAGACAATTCATTGATATCATGAGTTTCTACGATGGCTGCAATTTCGATATGAACTTCGAAGGAAATGATCTCAATGTATTTTTAACAAATTTCAAATTAGAATACTTTTTCCCAAGTTGATGTGTTTGGTTTGTTATGTCACACAATCTCTCATAAAAGTCTCTAATGGTTTCACTCTCATCTATTTTCAGCTCTTTAAATCTCATAGCCAACATCTGAAGTTTTGAGGCTATCACAGATTTTGATCCTTCATGTATAATTTGCAAAGTATCTTATGCTTCTTTTGCTTATTCACAAGCTGATATGATTGAAAAACGCCCTTCATTAACTGGAATGAAAGCTTTAGAATTTCCATGCACTCTCTCTTCTTCAACCCTTGTCCGCTCAGATGTATCATTAAGTATTGCTTCTCCCTTTTTCATCAGTCATCATTGGACCTGTCCAACCATTTAAAACCAAATTCCATGTTTTTGTTCCTTGTGCCTGAATGAATTCTCTCATCCGTGATTTCCATATAGGACAATTTGAACCATCTAACAACAATAGCCTGATGATTGATAAATGTATCTACACCAACTTGACGTACCAAGTTCTGAGTCCGTGACCTGCTCTAATACTAATTGAAAATCCAAAAGGATATAGTTTCACAAAAATTATAGTTTATCCATAGTTGTTTCTAGCACAAATGAAAACAGAAGAATTAAACGCAAAATAAACAAATCAACACCTAAGATTTGGTAATGTAGTTCGACACACCTTGCCTACATTTGTGGGACCATCACTCAGCTTAATCACTTTCACCAAAGAACAACAATAGTTTTACTAAAGGCATTACAAAGCTAACTCACCTACCCCTTACATTATCCCTCGTCCTCACATCCCATAAAAGAATTTCACTCCTAATAACACAACTGACTTATGTTAACCTCAACAGAGGATTTTCTCAACAATGTTTAATAATAATAATAAATGAAATAAACAAATTAAGTGATTAAACAATAACCAACATAAACAAATACATTTGAGAAAAGAAAGACAAAGTTCCTAATAATTCTAACTCCTTCAATGAAATATCGAAAAGTTGTCCATTAATAAATTTATTGTAGTCTTTTAATATTAACACCGTAACATCACACCTATAATAGCAGAAAAATTAACAATTAACATACACTTTTCTTCACTGAAACGTTGCAAATAACAAAGCTACAAAATTCACGACGCTTGTCAAAAAAATTTCCCCCAACCAACACTATCGATAGCCACCAAAAGCATACCCAATCAACACTCAATCAACCCAATAATCATCACACTGTCGAACAAGAATAGCAGCTGCAAATATCATAAGAACTTCTGGAATTTTCTCACACCACAACTCACAATCGCCAGCAACAAAAGTAGCACTCCATAAACAATAAGACATTCACCAAGACATCAGTTCAGCTGCTAAAATCAACACATCTAACCTACTGCACAACCCATTGTTGTTGTTCAAGAGATGGAGAATACGCAACAAAAATTACACACAAAGAACAACTCTGTAGCACTCAATGATTATTCAAAAATAGAGGAATATACGACTGTAGAGAAAAAAATCATCATGCACGATAAAATCAGCTATAAGATCGTGAAGCCCTAGTCCAAAAGTTGCAACACAAACTTGGAATATTATCCCACAAAATCATCTGTTGAAACTTATAAAAATCCCAGCCTCTAGGTCATACAAAGCCTATCATTTTTCCTCTCTAAAAACAACAACACATTAGCCCATTATGCACAAAAAACCCAGCCAAATTTTAGTTGCAAAAATCAAAACTAAATCTAAAAAAATTTGCTTCCTTACATAGTCGTTATCCTTAAAACAAGTTATCCATTAAATCTCATATTGATTAGGATTTTTAACCTTATCAAACTTATCGTAAAAGTGTCCCACATAAATCCAATTGGTCTAATTATCAAATAATATCCAAAATTAAATAATAAGATATCAACATATATCTTAATATCATGTATAAAATATGGCTCCAGCTAAGGCAAATTGACATGACTTATGATATAATTAACTTTGTTTGACCACAAGTAACAACTATTAAATTTAATGAAAACTTACAATTATTATATAAGCTAAGTTTAGAACTATGTTTTTTAATTAATATTGCAAAATGCTACTTTGAATTTAAGCGATTAATTAAAGAAAACTAAGATGCAAATGGAAATAATAATCTTAGTATATGTAAATAGGGTATGTGAAAATATGCAACAAATTTGTTTAGAATTTAGATTTCATTCGTATTTTATAATGATTGTAATACCCTTTGTGTCTCAAAAGATACACAAGCTTTGGCAGCCAATTTCTTGTGGCATCTATTGTTAACTCCTTATCATTATATGTTCAACAAGCATTGTCTTCCACTACTTGCAAATTGAATTTGAAGAACCTCTTGAATAAGTCAATAGCATGTTAATTTTATACTTTTCTATACTAAATTATATCGATGTTTAAGAATGATGGAGCGCAAGTTGTTTCACTTTGAACAACTTAGAACTAGCTGTTTAAGCTATTCACACTGTTGGGATATGTCATCAATATTTACCTGTATTGTTTTCAAGGTTAAGAATAATCAGTCATAATACAATTATAATGTTTTCATAACAAATAACAATATTTATTCTTAATGCCTATCGCTTAACTAATTTACATTGGAAAACAGTACACCAATATTGTTGTTTTAACTTTGAAGTTTCAACTTTCAACAAATTACCCAAATGGTGACCGACACTGAGGAGAGGAGACAATGAGAGAAACAGTGAATGACAAAGACAAGATTGGACTGGCGGGGTCAGATTAATGGGAAACGACAGCGACACTGTCGCTAAGGAAGTTGCGTGAGACTTGGGTCTTGAGACTTCAGAGCGCATTCAGAAAGTGACAGTTATAGTTTCGAAAACTATAACTTTGTTCTCATTTCTTTCCATCACGTAAAGGCATTATACAGCAAATATCAGACAAATAACAAATGCTCCTTTGGCGTACCATTGTCGCAATAATGCAACGATTTTGAAATCGGACCTGGTTGACCAATTTGACCGAAATAAATATGAATCAGTTTGATTTTTAATTTAGTTTATATTTATAACTTTTATGAGAAAAAATCAATCAACTTAATTAAACATTTGTTTTAAATTATAATTGTTAAAAATAAATTAGTATTTTTATCTTTAAAAATATTAAATTTATTTATTCTTACTAATAAATTATATTTGTCAATATTTAGAATATTTATTTATCTCCTTATATTTTAATTAAAAGTTTTTAAATAATTATTATTATTTTCGTAAATTTGTTAAATTAAATTAAATTATTAATTATTATATATAAATAATTTTGTTTAAGAAAATTTAAGAACGTGGTAAAAAAATTTAAACCACATAGAATTATGTTTAAAGAATATTAAAAAAAAAAGTGAGAATAAAGTTGGAGTCGTTTTTATTAGATTATTTTGAAAACATACTTTAATATCTATGAGCCTTTAAATAAAGGATAATACATAAATATAAATTTTATTATTATTATTATTTTTAAATTTATGTTAGAATCAATTGTAATTTAAATTATTAAATTTATTATATATTAATGAGCATTATTAGTATATTTTTATTTCAATAAACTATTTTATTTTATACTACGTTTTTATTTGTTCTTGTAATTTTTATTATTTATTATGTACTGATTTTTATAGCAGTTTATTATTAATCAAATTTTTAAACCTTAATTTTTTTTTGGGTTATATTCGGTCTGATTTTACAATCAAGGCATTGGAGCCCACAAAAGGATTGGATATGGAAATACTATTAAGTTACATACAAATTATATGTACCATTTTAATTTCCACCAACTTTAAGATAGAGGCAGGCACGAACATGCTTAGCAACGGGGCCCACGAAAGTCTCTTCTTCGCTAAAAAAAGAGAGGAATAAACATAAATGATCGAAATTAAGAAAAAGGAAAATGAAAAACGGAAACAACACACAGGTTGTGGGGGTGGCTGGTGGATGTGGATGTGGTGGGGGTTAGAGAGAGAGAGACAGATTATATTTCGATAACTGAGAGAGAAGAAAGCGAAAGAGTTTCTGGGAAAGCGACGTAAAATTATTAAGAAAAACGCGGCTCAAGATGGTCGAACCGATCCTCTGAGATCTTCCTGTAAAAGGCAGTAATAGAAAAAAAAGGGTTAAAAAGATTCTTGGTTTCTTTTTTTTTAGTTGCTGCCTTTTTTTTTTTTTTTCCCCAGCCTCTACCGATCTATCCATCAAGCTATCTTCCCCCCCACCCTCCCACCATTTTGTTACATTCCTTTCTCTTGAAGAAATATTTCAATCCTTCTCGTTTGGTAGTAAAGAAAATCAATTACAATATTCGTATTCTCAACCAAAATATCAACTTACTTGCCTCAACAACAGCAAAAGCAGCAACCACACGTCTTTTCTCCATGTTTCTATGGTAATCCCCCGTGCCCTTTAGCCTTTTCTTTTGGATTGCTTGCTGCCGAGGGCATTCCTTGATTCTCTTGTCTCTATCTTTATGTTTGTGGACCATGTCCATTATAGCCCCTTGCTTATTGTTCTTATTTACATTCTCTCGTTGTTCTCTCTTGCATGGTATTCCAGCGCGGAGACTAATTGAAAACGAAAGCCTGGCGACCCGGCTTATGCGGTTTTTGGAGTCAAGAGTCTAAGAGAGATACGTTAAAAGTAAATATGAGGGACCCTGATGTGATCTTCTTCGTCAAAAGTCGAAGCTTTCCGCTTGATTACGTAGTTCTGTAAATTTGTAGTTTATGTAAATTAAAAGCTTCAATCTGGGTATTGTAACAGCAGTTGGTTTTGCTGTCGCTGGTGTGATTGTTGTGAGTTGAAGGGGGTTGGTTTTCAATAGGAAACCCGGCGATATTCCATAGAGTCCTGGCTGGGGGTAGATATTATTGTTGCTACCACCTCCACTGTCCTATTTGGTCCATCAAGCAATGGGGGTTAGATGGCAGCTAATTGGATTTAATGTTTTAATCTTCTTGGTTTTGATTATTGGTCTTAAAGTTCAGCGGTGTTGGTCGCTTAATGATGAGGGTAAATTTTGTGTACTCTTTTGTCTGTAATGACGTATCTTGTTAGCATACGAAAGGTGCTATTCTGATATGTAAATTTAATGCGTGTACGAATGCAGGACTGGTTTTGCTGGCCTTCCGGGCCAGAGTGAATTCTGATCCGTTTGGTGCCTTTTCTGATTGGAATCCCCGTGACAGTAATCCTTGCTCATGGTCTGGTGTTCATTGTGTAGCTGACAAAGTGCAGATACTGTAAGTCCCCACTGTTGTTTAGCTTGATAGAGTTTTTACACTCTATCTTGCTATTGAGTGTTCGTTTGAGATATTCAAGCATCATCTTTACTATAGAGCGTTCTGGAATAAAGGAATTTTCGTAGTGTTAGTGGAATTATTACAAATGATGATTTTGTTGCGTCTTTGATGGAATGATATACTACTATTTGATTGTAGAACTTCTTGGTCTAGGATTTTACATGGGTGGAAACTGATCAATGAAGTTAATTAATCTTCTGTTGTATGCTTTCAGGGATCTCAACAGCCAATCTTTGGAAGGGACATTGGCACCTGAGCTTGGAAAACTTATTCACTTGAGATCTCTGTAAGGATTCATGACTTTGATGTTTCTTAAAATTGATTAAGACTGGGATTTTACTGACTCTTCCATGCACAATGATGTGCTTACATCTCCTGATTTTGATCCCACAAAAAAACATATATATTGATGCTGCTTCAGAAAATTTCCTTTGGGAGGTTATTCAATTGTTTTCTGTAATGATGTTGTGCTTAAGAAAGTTAGAGCTTGTGCATGTGGGGCTAGACATGTAGGATATATTACTAGATATTGCTGCTTGAATACTGTAGCATCAAATTTTCTTTTAGCAATTATATCATGGAGCTTACATGGTTTTCCATTATCAACATCTTCATCAATTGGAGCCTGCCCTTATCTTCCCTTTGGCATTCCATTATGATTCGCTTAATTTCTTAGGCTAGTTGGTTGTGTAATCTATGGATCTAGTCATTCAACCTGCATCTTCATCTTGTTCAGGTTTTGTTTGAATTATTTTGCGCATGATAATTCATTTTGTTTTCAGCTGGCCTGCTTAGTATCATCTTTTCCTCTTAGATCTGGCTTTCACGGTATTGCAATTCCCATTTTGTATTCTATCTTCAGCAGAAGTCCTATCTTGTATCAAATATAAATTCTGTATGACGCAAATCTGATATTATTGTCTTTATACTATCTGTTAATCTTGTTTCCTTGAATTGTATCTGAATAATGCTCTGTTTGATGTTAGATTCTGTCATAATTTTTGGTTGTATGCCTCATAATTGATTTTGGTATTTCTTGAGATGGTGTTTTAGATTTATTAACTTTGAGGATCTTTATACAATAATCTCATCATTTTGCATTCTTTTTACGCCGTTATATACTATACAGAATCACAGATTGCTGCATGCCAATCTAATCCTTTTTTGTTTTCATTAACAGTATTCTCTTCAAGAATCATTTCTCTGGTACCATTCCTAAAGAGATTGGAGAACTCGCGAAACTGGAATTACTGGACTTAAGGGATAATAACCTAAGTGGAACGGTACCAGTAGAAATTGGAAAATTAACATCACTGAATTGCTTGTGAGTTAGCTTTCATTGTTTAAACTGCTGGACATTATGTCTTTTTTTATCTCTGTTGAGATAGTCTATCCTCATAGGTTGCTTTGTGACAATAATATTGAGGGTGGCATTCCTCCCGAGGTAAGGAATCTTAGCCAGCTCTCTGAATTGCAATTTGATGAAGACCTTGCATCTGCAGCACCCACTAGAATCAGCTGTGTAAATCGAAAGTTAGGGCATTGGTAAGTGCTTCTTTCAAATTTTTCCCTTGTTACTATGATCCATAAACTAAGGTCAGAATGAGTTAATCAGTAATTATACAAGATATTTGATCTTCTATGTGTGCAGTTGATTCTTTTTAAACTGAGATCCCATTCAAGTTCCTTCTTTAGCACTTTGAATCTGAGTATCAATTATGTATCATATGATTAAATATATTAAAGCTCTAATTTCCTTCTAATTTTTCTGGATCTGCGTATTGAATAATGTTAACTTCTTGAAGCTTTCTGACTAAAAAATTTTAGCAGAAGGTGATTTTAAACAAAACAGAATGTTGAGTTTCGAACATGGTGATGCTGTGACTGTTTATCTTTAAATGAATCTCACTGTCATTTCCTGAAAAATGTGTAGGCTGTGCAAATTCATGCACAATCATTTGGAAGTCCAACTAGCTTCTTTTAATTTGGTTTTGTCTGCCCATGCTTGAATTATCTTTTTCTAATTTACTTACTGTGATTGATGATGAAGGCAGTTAAGCTTCTCCTATGTTTTTGATCTTACTGTGTCTATTTGACAGCATGTGGCAGAGTGGTCTGAAACGACTGAACAGAGCTGGTTCTTTTATAATTCCAATTAAAGGAGCTTTAACAGATTATCTCAACTCCTTACGGCTGCAACAGTATGGAGTTAACATTCTTGTCTTTGTTGATGTTAGAGATCAATATGTGTTATATTTAAATCATAATGGGCTCTATTGCTTTCTTCTTTCTGAAATCGTTCATCCTTTCTTACTAGGTTTAAACTTGGAAAGCATTTTCTAAATGGCTTTGGAGACAGTAGCTGTGATAAGCCATTAAGTGAGTAGAAATGATTTCTCCAATCATGGCTTATAGAACAGAAACAATTATACTTGGAGAGACAATGACCTAATTTTTGCACTGAGCAGGTTCATCTGTGCCATACTTGGTCCAAAATGTAGAAATTGTCAATTTTGCTCGCCGTAGACTATTTGATCAGTCTATTAATCTCGCAGCTGCACCTGCTAGTGGTGGCTTAGCCTCTCAACAGATCATTGCGCTTCCAACTACCCGAAGTAGTGGGTCCTTCCCAGCCATACCAAATGCCAAAAAGAAGCCTCTGTCTCCTCCGGCTGATTCTTCACCAAAAGAAACCAACTCCTCAAGTGAGGCTGTCGGGATGGGCACTAAACCACAGTCTGCGTCTTCAGGAAATACATGGATTTATTTCTTAATCATTCCAATTGTAGCTGTCTTGCTCATTGTTTTTGCTGGTCTGTTCTTTGTTTTCCGGAAGCGAGTAGCAACAACCATCGGTCCTTGGAAGACTGGACTGAGTGGACAGTTGCAGAGAAGATTTGTCACAGGTTATTTATCTTGTACTTTGAAAAGACAATATGAAATCCGTATATTGAACTTCAAATTGATTATGATTAACCACTTGATTTGTCATTGTTGAAACACCTTTGGCTTTGGACACCCAGCTTAGGTTTAGTCTTGCTTCAATTGTTAAACTATCTTCAATATTTAAATCTTGATGTCCAGGGGTTCCAAAGCTTAATCGACAAGAGCTGGAAACTGCATGTGAGGATTTCAGCAACATTATTGAAACTCTTGATGGTTGCACTGTATACAAGGGAACACTATCCAGTGGAGTTGAGATAGCTGTTGTATCAACGGCAATTACTTCTTCCAAGGACTGGTCAAGGACTGCAGAGATGGCTTATAGGAAAAAGGTCGGTCCCCTTATGTTGGCTAATTTAAAGATATGACACCCTAAAAATAGATGCTATAATTTCGAGATCTGCATTTCTTTCATTTCCCTACTTAACAAATTTTATTTTGCTTTAATCAAAACTTTTTGGTTGACTTTCTTATTCTTCCTGTTTTTCTTGGTATATTGCAGATTGATATGCTATCACGAGTTAACCATAAGAACTTCGCCAATCTACTTGGATACTGTGAAGAGAATGAACCTTTCTGTAGGATGATAGTGTTTGAATATGCTCCAAATGGAAGCCTCTTTGAGCATCTTCATGGTAATACTCAACCTGGAACATTTATTTCAGGTTTAGTCAAACATTGTAGTGGTAAAGGTTGAGAGTTTGTCTTTTCAGTTAAAGAAATGGAGCATCTTGACTGGATTGCAAGGACGAGGATCATCATGGGAACTGCTTATTGCCTTCAGTATATGCATCACGATCTGAATCCCCCTGTAGCACATTCAACCTTGAATACACATAATATCTATTTAACTGATGACTATGCCGCCAAGGTACGTCCTTCTCCTCCTCCATGATTCATCTTTTGCTACTCTTTCCGCTAATTTACATGTTCTCTATGTTTCCTCCTTCAGATTGCTGAGATTTGTTTCTCCGCACCAGCTGCATCAAAACGTAAGATATCATCTGACAATGAATCAGAACATTCTACTCTGCCACCGCTTGCTGATCCAGAAACAAATGTGTACGGGTTTGGGATTTTGTTATTGGAAATAATTTCTGGAAAGCTTCCATACTCAGAAGAGCAAGGGCCTGTTGAGAAATGGGTAGGTTGTGATAGAACTTTTTTTAATTCTTTGCTCTGCCATTCATCTGAATATGCCTCCGATTTACTGGGATGGCTAGTGTCTGACCAAAGATACAATCATAAACTTTTAGGCTGCTGAATATTTGAATGACAAGCGCAGCATCAGCTACATGATTGACCCAACACTTAAGTCCTTCAAAAACAATGAACTTGACGTGATCTGCGAAGTTATCCAAGAATGTATCCATCCAGATCCAAGGAAGAGACCAACAATGAAGGAGATCACTTCCAAATTGAGGGAAGTGATTGCCATCTCTCCCGAGCAAGCAACTCCAAGACTCTCTCCCCTATGGTGGGCTGAACTTGAGATTTTATCTGTGGAGGCAACTTAAAGCTCATTCATGACTCCCTTCACCTGTGTTGTAAGTCACGTCTCTCTCATTCTCTGTGTATTGATTAGCTTTTGAACTGGTGATCTCCCCACCACACAACACCCCCAATTACCGTCAACTTCGCACCCCTCTTTTTGCCTCTTTGGTCTTAAACTGCCCTATAATTCATTTGATTCAATTCTTTTGTTCAAACTTATCCCTGCCATTCCATTACAACAAGAATGTGTGATATATATTGTTTCTTTAAGGATTATCATACTCCCAGATGGTCCAAATGTATGGTTTCACTATTGAAGTTTGTGGTGTACAAATACTGACATACAGCACTAGGATGGTGGTCCTAGTGAACAATATTAATTGTGAGGCTTATTCCTATACTTAGGTTGTCGGTGTTCTTGGAATTAATCCTTCATATCTTATTAGCAGTTGACTAACTGGATTAGGCCCTTGGTAACCAAACTGGAGATCTCTCTTGTAATTTGTTGGTACTATTTCATGGTGTACGAGGAGCTTCATAATCGCATTTGTACATGCCGATGAAATGAATACAGAGGATGAATCCAAAATAGCCCATTTTTGGTAGCAAAACCTGGAAACTTTAATAATTTCTTTAACCAGTCTGTTCTGGGAACTGGGATATCGATGCAATATTCAGACAAAGTTGGCATATTGAGGATGCTTGTCAAACGCCAAGTATCGTCTTATAAAGGCCTCGTGCAATCCTTAGTCACGTGAAGTCTAATGAACGTACGGTTGTAATGTGAATCATTTCCTTGCCCAAGTCCGAAACTGCAGAATGTAACCAAATACGTGCGCACTAAGTACTTGCAATCGATCAGCTGCTTGAGTCGGTGTTCCTGTTTATCCTACCAAATCGAAGCTCGGATGGATGCCTGTACTCGAATGGGAATGCTGCAAAATTTTAGCCATCTATCATATTAAAAAAACACTAACAATTGGAGGAAAGCTGATGCTTAAATCTTATTATATGTGATTAAAACAAGCACTGGTAAAAGATAGATACAAAAACCAAAAAAAAAACATTTGATATGTTTATAGAGGTAATTTATATTTTATTTATTTTATTTTATGCATTTGCACAAAGTACAGTTCTAAAGTTGGTTACTGACTAAGACTGACTATTACGTCATTATACTTAACTGGTAAGATGTACGTCATTATGTGATACGTCATCATATTTAAATTTCAAGTACTGCTCAACTACGTGACATTCTAATAACAACTTGTAAATTGTTTGGTATATGGTTAATTTGAGAACATAAGGAACTTCTTACAGGACAAGATTCGAAAGCTAAGAAGCAAGACAAGCACAGCGAGAAGCCAGGGCTGGTTTGGAATAAAACAAGACCTTTGTGTTTTCACAGACTGTTTCTTCTGTTCAAGATAGTTTCCACCCAAAATTGAGTCAAGCCTACAAAAGAAGTACACAAGACAACCAGTTTAACTTCCTAAGTAGGAGCAAAAACCGAAGACAAACCCAAAAGCCTACATAGAGAAACACAAACTAAACGTCTAATAGTTGAACATTACTATAACTTCTTTTTCCCAAGTGCCTGAGCTGTAGCTGAAGCATACTAAAAGCAGCCAAGAACTCCAAGCTCTGAAGTGGGCTAAGAACATCCAAAACACCCTTCAAAATCCTCAATCTGACACAGTCTGCCGCTTTCATAACCCTCTCTAAACCTGCCATTAGTCCACTCAACGCCACCTCCACTAACCCTTCCACGCCGTCGCCGACTGAGTCACCGTTGTTCCTGACTTGGCTCGTTAACCGAGCCAACTCGACCATCTTTCGGTCCGCCAAAGCCACCTGCTGCCTCTCCATTTCTCTCTCCACCTTCTCTTCCTCCGATCGTACTTTCATCTTCAATTGCTCGATCTTTGTCAGCTGTTCCTGAGTTAACTCTGTTAGACTCGGCCCCGGAAACCCAGTGGTTCTCATCGACTCCAGGAGCTTGAACATCATCGAAGGTTTCCACCCTGTTATCCACAAATACGCCTTCTCTAAAGGGCTCATCCAAGTTGGACAGAAGAAGGCGAGGACGTCGTCGTGTGCGGACGCCCATTTAAGGGTGTAATATTCCTTGTAATGCTGTGTCACCTTTGACACCAGATGTTGTACTTCTTGCTCACTAATAACTTGCTGGCTTGACACCCTAAGTAGTTGCTGCGGATACTCATGAAGTTGATACACCCACTTCTCAAAAATCTCAGAGAACCTCTCTCCAACTTTCTTATTCATTTCTTTTTCACAAAAAGAAAGTTGAATTGCTTACACACCTTAAAGCTAGGGTATAAGTTATTGTAAAGAGGGTAGGCTTATATATGCATACGTGCCATGCCCATGCCACAAGTGATATTCTTTAAAAAAGACAGATTTTTTAGGTGGGATGAATGATGCGTAGACTTTTGCATGGTTTACGCGCAGCAATGTCAATGAGGTTTTAAGGATGCTAAGGGGCAAGGAAGGGTCATGCTGTGCAGAAATCGAGGTTAATTTGGGTTTTCGGGAAAATTGTACGATATCTCGTAGTAATCGTCACTTTCAAGGGAGACAGAGAGAGAAGGATGAACTTGACTTTTGACTGAGTTGAAGAGTCATCCACCATGCACCCCACCACCTGGAGTTTGAGGTTTCTAATGTTGGCAAACGTGTCAGTTGAGGACTCCATGTGGGTTCAACGTGGAACCCAAATAGATGGGCTTCACTGTTGCTCCTCCTCTTCTTCTGTTTTATTTGGTTTTTACTAGGACTACTCAGACTCAGCACCCATCCCACTTTATCTTAATGACTACTCAGGAAAACATAGAACGCAGTTAATGGCTATTGCGTCTGCCGACTGTGAGTCTTACTTCTTATCGAAGTGTAGAATACCTCACCGTTCTGGTTGACATACGCCGATACCAGAAAATATTGTTTTGTAACAGGACATTGGTACTAATCGATTGAACAGTATTAAAAATATTGGTCAAATTGCTAATCTAAAATGTAAAATTTTGAAATTACAAAAATTTCAAATTTATCCCAAAATTTAACCCTAATCGTCGACCCCTTTACTCTCACAAGCTATTCTAGATTTGAGTTTCATCTCCTTTCCTCATCGGACTCTTCACCGCTGTCTGAAGTTCTCCTCTCCTCCACTTGGTTGTCTCCTCAATAAGGAAGTCCCATCTCTCTTCTCTGCCCTGTCTCCTCACCATAGGTCTCCACTCTCTGCTTTACCATCGCCTCCTCTTCGTCGGTGTCGAGCCTCCTTTATGTCATCACTTCACTGTCCTCTACTGAGTCTACTCTTCACAAGCTCTTCGCTGTGAGTATCTCTACCCTTGTCCCTCTTGTCTTCTCAGGCTATTCGGCGCCGCCAGTGATTACAGATTCAGTGCTCTTTAGTCTTCACTCTTAACTCTTAAGCTTTATCTTGAACTGTGGTTTCAACTTGAAGCTTATACTGAATGTATGTTTCCAACTGCGTGGATTTGGAGTTAGAATTCTTTTATATGATTAAATGGTATCCGTAGTCCTACACTTGAATAGATGCTTATTCATTTAATCTGAGTGATAAATGCACCTAAATATTAGTATTTTTGATAGGCTTACATGTGACTCAAAAGTGAACTGGTACATTTGTAAACATCAATTTATAAAAAAGAAGTAAGAAGAAGAGCGTCGCATAAGAACTGTGGAAAATTTTGAAGATCCGGTTCATTTATCTACTAGTTTATCCTTAGCTAGTTTACTTAGAAGTGTGAAGTGTGTTTTATCAAACAAAATAGAAAATCTTGTTGAAATTATTCATATGCCTGTAGAAAATCGTGTTTGTAAGTCTTCTTTACCTTTGTTAAGCCCCTACAGCATATATTCTCGTGACCGTTTATGGACGAGAAGTATTAGGAGTGTGCTATCTACTAATAGACCTCGTGTGAAAGAAATCATCCAAAGTTTCATATTGGAACAGTGTAGTCTCAGATTTACAACAACAGAACAATACGTAAAGTTTGAAATCCCTAAGGAGTTGATCACCTTATGGAGGGAGCAGAATCATACACATCTTCATGTTAGAGCTATACGACTTGTTCTTACCTTACATGAAAGAAAAGGTATTCCTGCGACAGCCAGGATATCTCTTTTAGATACTGCCTACACAACGTACCAAAATGCTCTTATTGGTACACTGCTAACTACTCTTGATAAAGGGAGTTTAATCTTGACCATAGCACCTGATTTCAACATCGATGATCCTACGTTATTTGAACGTTTACAAGTTCAGATCTAGATTACTGGAGCAGATCAAGATCCTACAGCCATCATGACTACTCGACATCACCAGATGATCAATCATCTGCAGAATCATGCGTTGGACATAAATTTTTCCAACTCTACTTCGGATGCTCTATACATGGTTGCTGATGTTTCCAATAATCAGACAATAATTATCCAGATCCCGAAGCAGTTACATGCACAGGAGCTTGAAAAGTTGATGTCTATAGAATGGATTACCAACTACCAAAAGGTATTCCACGCACCTCATCGACACTCTTTTCATACGACGACTCCTCCGATTCTGAAGACACTAAAAGATGGCTCAGTCAAATCCATCTACACCAGACCTAGCGACGACACGCCTGGTCCTTCTACATCAGGTTCAATCTTAATGATCCAGCCCATTGAACCTCAAGATCTACCAGATCTATCAACTAGGGCAATAAGCCTTAAAATCCAGCTCGTATTCTCTCATATGGAAGGTAAAGACGGTCCTCTTATTCACTATTTTAAATCTAATGGAGATCCAGTCTATGTAAATCATCATCGTGGACACTTTGTATGGGATGTCGACCCATCCATGTGCGAACTAGACTGTGAGATCTGTCTCAATCCAGAGTCAGACACAGATGACGATGATCTAAGATATCAACGGAGAAGGAAGAAGAAATCAAAGCCCAAACCTAGGTGCTTACCTTCTCGTGACTATCCTTCTCTTGGTGAGGATCCAAATCAAGACGATCATAATGGTCTATCCTTGGTAGAAAGAACCAGACCAAAGTCTCTTAGAGAGATACTCCGGTCGTCTACGTTTCCAAAGTTAGATGCCTGCAGATCTATTGGTGGATCGTGCAGAATGAAGCCAGCAATTCCTGTTACAACTCCTACTCCTGTACCTTGCATGATGGTACTACCAGATGAGGATAACTTTCCTCAATTATCCAGGAGTATTGATGAATCACAGCGGTTATCTTCAACCCATGTATCAGAGCGTCAGAAATTACTTCATAGGGAGTTCCAATGTCAAATCCTAGTGATGAAGTTTAAACTGGCAAACATCTAATGCAGTAGCACAGAACAAAGTTTTGAGAAGGATTGATTCCAAGCTGGATGGAATTAGTCAACAAAAGACAGCTACTCATCGTAAAGTCAATTCTGTTGCGGAACAGATACAAACGATGAATCGTTCCTATAAAGCTCAGATTTAGCTTCTTGATGCTGAACTTAAACAATACATCTCAACCCAATATATGGGGCCATAATTTGACTTGAAAGTTCTAAAGATACAAGAGATACAAAGGACTGTACATCAAATGGAAGCAGACATTCATGCTTCTCAATCTCAATAGATACATGGCTCATCTTCTTCAGAGTTCTT
The DNA here is from genome assembly GCA_027575705.1 of Erythroxylum echinodendron. NCBI lineage: Eukaryota > Viridiplantae > Streptophyta > Magnoliopsida > Malpighiales > Erythroxylaceae > Erythroxylum > Erythroxylum echinodendron. The sequence continues at coordinate 36,638,798 of JANZXR010000002.1, forward strand.
TACTCATCAGTTATCATATCCTACACCTGAGGTATCCAGAAGAAGTTGACTATTCAAAGGTATTCAAGTTCAATTACCCTTTGATTAGACAGTATGTACATCTTCAGAAAACTCAGAAAGAATCACGACGATCAAAGACAAAGTCAACATCTGATCGTATGCCTAAACCTCGAGTTTCTGATTATTCTTCAAAGGTTCCAGAAGCATCATCTTCTTATACACCTTTTGAGCTAGAAGAACAGTGGAGAAAGCCATTACAGATTCAAACTCCTCCAGAATCTCCACCACCAATACCAGTACAACCTTCTACCTCTTTTCTTGAGAAGGGCAAAGCTAAGTAGACAGAGTATATAGTTACTCTGACATCTAAATCTCTTGCAAATAATTCCAGTTCTCTTTCAGAGAAAACTGATGCGGAAAGCAATATATCTGAAGTCTCTGCAACACCATCTAGTTGTTCAGATGAACAAAATTTCATCGCTTCAGAAGAATAACCATCAGAGTCATCACAAGAACCAATTAGTTGACCATCTACTGATTCATCAGCTAATTTTGTTGATTTTTCGGAATTATCCAATGTTCTGATGACTATGCCTCAATATACTGAAGAGTCAGAAATCAATGAAACTGAATCCACATGTACTGAACCTTTCAGATCTGAACCAGCACCTCAAGAAATATTAGCTACGGAAGCTGCACAACCGAATGCACAACATACAACCAAGCCTATTTCAGGACTTTGGTTTACTTTTGATGATCTACCTCCAAAGAAATGGCGGAATAGACTTCATGAGTTCAGCGCTTGGATTTTTCTACAAATGACCAGACCTAATTATTCTCTTTTGGATATTTTGTCTAAATTTATATCCAGATTTACTGGTACATTGCGAGAATAGTGGTAAAGTGTTAGTGAGTATCAACGACTTCAGTATATACAAGTTACAACTGCTGGAGCACTACTTGACATAATTAACAAGGAATTTATTGGTGACTTCCAGTTGATTGACAAGCAGATCCGTCAAGAATATTTCAAGATGAAATGATGTTCACTTGATAAGAGAGATCTTTGAAAGTATTATAAGCGTGTGACGGAAAGGTATTATCTCTTGAATGGATGGAATGATGTTAATCTGCGATATACTTTTATCTCATCCCTTCCAGATGAAATACAACCAGAATTGCAATGGACCATAACTTCTCTTCAGAGAGACATGTCTACAATATCTCTTGGAGAAATCTATCATCTTTCTATAGCTTCTCTTGATAAGTTATGTGATCAGCATACTTTGTTCAAGAATATCCTTAAAGGAGGTCCAGTTCTGAAAAAGGCGTGTAAGCAACCTCACCTCCAGATTAAATGCAAAGATAAACAGACTTGTAAGTGCCATAGCAGCAAGAAAGCTCATCAATTTCAAGTCTACCATAAAAGGAGAAAGTTTCACAGAAAGAAAGAAGGCAAGAAGCCTTGGAAGCAGAACTTTAAACAGAAGAACATAAGCAAAAAGTACAGACGTATGGGGTTCTTCAAAAAGTCATCACATCGACACAAGGAAAAGCCTCGATGTTTTGTCTGTGGAAGCTTGGAACATTTCGCCAACAACTGTCCCAAGGCAACCAGGAAAGATGCCAAGTTCCTGGAGAAACTTGAAAAACTTTTGCCTATACATCCTCAAAGTCACATTGAAGAATTACTAGAGGAACAACCCAGTGAGGACAGTGAAACACAGTTTGCTGTTTCTGTATCAACAGATGAAGACGGATCATCACAATCATCTATCAGTGATGATTCCCTATACATGTTACAACAGATATGTATGAAGATAGACCGTACTCCAGTTCGACCTTATGTCCAGATCCTAATATTTCAACAAGACAAATATGATCGACCCATTAAAGTCATTGGGTTTATGGATACTGGTTCTAGTCGTACAATCTTAAAGCCCAATATCCTACCAGCAGAAGCATGAACACCTCATGAAGAATATTTCACTGCAGCTGATGGGAATTCTTTCAAGATTAGGTTACAAACAAGAAGCAGAATTGGCATCCGCTTCTTTCCTCAATGTACAGTTTGGACTAAAGTACTTAAAAGCAAGCTACTAGGCCCAGATCTTCTGATTGACATGGATGTTTATTGTAAGCCAAACATCTACAGATTTTACCTGCAGGCCTCAGATATCGAAACCTTACGAGTCCTTAAACTGATATAAAAAACGTGTTTGAACTGGCACAAGTTCCTACATGTTACACTGGACTTTGAGATAAACTGTTGAGCTACTGTCCAGAGTCTCATGCACTGTTTACTCATCCTAATCCTCTGTGGAAAAACTCAGACTTTTTCATAAGTCTCTCATTTAAGAAGAATGAGGATATCAATCCTACGAAAGCGACACATCTATGAATGAATCCTGATGATTTGAAGTTAGCACAAGATGAGTGCGCTGTTATATTGCAGCAAGGATTGATCGAGCCCACAAAGTCGGATTGGGCTTGCCAACTATTCTATGTCAATAAATGTTCAGAGCAGAAATGTGAAAAGAAACGTCTAGTGATGGACTACAAGCCTTTGAATGCATTCCTGCAAGATGATAAGTTTCCTCTGCCTAAGATCAATACTCAGATACTATGTCTCAAGGAAGTTGTTATCTTCTCAAAGTTTGATCTTAAAGCAGGATTTTGGCAATTGGGTATTCACCCTGAAGAACGTTACAAGACTGCATTCTGCATTCCCAATGGATTGTGATGCCCTTTGGACTCAAAGTCGCTCCATCACTATTTCAAAAGGCCATTACAAAAATCTACGAGTCTATCCTCAACAGTGCATTGATCTACATCGATGACATTTTACTGTTCACAAAGACCTATAAGGAATATTAGACCCTTCTTCAATAGTTTTTGGACTTTACACAGCAGTGTGGTATTATGCTTTCGGCCTCAGAAAGCACTATTGGTACAATAGAAATAGAATTTCTTGGAATGCAATTCAAGGATAGATTCTATCAGCCAGGCCCACATAGTGCATAAGAATTATTGCAATTTCCTGATGAAAATCTCACTGTGAAACAAATTCAACAGCTCTTTGGAATTGTCAATTATATCAGAGATTTCATACCACATGTGGCAACCTACACATCAAGTTTATCTAAGCTCTTACGCAAGAATTCACCAGCATGGGGAAAAGAACAGACTACAGCTGTTCAGCATCTGAAAAAGATTTGCAAGGATCCTCTACCTCTAAAGATTCTTGAAAAAGAACAACGAATCTTGCAAACAGATGCTAGTGATGAATAGTGGGGAGCAATTCTTCTTAAAGAAATCAATCACCGACGCTATTATTGTGGACATGCTAGTGGATCTTTCAGCCAATCTGAATGTCACTATCATATCTCATACAAGAGATTCTTGCAGTCAAAAGAGGTATAGAAAAGTTGTCTATCCACCTCACTCCTTTTCATTTTGTCATTGAAATGGACAATACTTCTTTCCCCAAAATACTTGAACAAGCTGGCAAAAAGATTCCAAGCCATCAACTTTTGCGCTGGCAAGAGTGGTTCTCTTTCTATAAATTTAGTTACAAACATTTGAAAGGTCATCAAAATCTCATTGCAGATTATCTTTCTAGACCTTCAAAGCCACTCTTATTTTTCTCATATACTCTTAAACTCCCTATTCCATTATTTTGGCTTATGGAGTTTTCTCGATTTGCCAGATATCGTAGAGAGTTTCCTCCTTTGTTTGATAGACCACCTACTTGTGTAAAAGATCTTTATCCTTTGTTGCCACAAAGTCTTTTTTATTATTTACATCTTGTCTTAGTTAAAGAGGATATTATTCCTAGCCCTGGTTTCTTTGATCTTACCTCGCCATACAAAATGATATATCATCTGTTTGATGATATTGATGATTATACCTTATGGCATCTTTGGGCTATGACAGCTTTATATGCTTGTTCTGTTGCTTTCTCACCATTACATTTGTATAGACATCTGTCAGATGCCTCTAAGTCCAGATCTCTTCTGTGGAAATTTCTAGAATGGTTCCAACCTCATGATAAATGAAAAACTGAAATGTCTGATATTTTAACTCATCATCACTTATGGGACAGCTCTTTACAAAACAAGGATGTATTTGTGATCTATCTTCTCCATCGACCCTATGTGATAAGCAATACTGGACAAATGTGCACATTCAACCATCTTCAGTAATGGCGTATTACCACGTCCTAGTCAAGTGATGAAACTTCATTACTTCCTGAGTTATACCAACTGCTCGATCAGCTCAATCAAATTAATGATGTGGCATATTCCAATTTGTGCACCTCTTTTGGACCTTATTATGGTGATTTCTCAATAATCAACCCTATTTGCATACCATCTCCTACATAATGGACTTCTGTTGAAGATAATATAATCCATATTCAAGCAGGTGATCTGAATCACCTTGTTTTTGATATTGCTACAAGTCCATCTACTGATCCAGTCTAAGATTCTGATTCCGTCACGACACCATGGCCTTCAAATTGGTCCATGACTAATATTGATGAACTTATTGCTCAAGTTGACAGAGAAATGGAATTGACAGATGACCTCGATCTGTCTCTCACATTATGAGAAAGCATGATGATAGATGAGACCTACATGTCACCTTTAAGCCACTATTGAAGATTCGTCTTATCATCTTAGTTTTGTACAAAGTAGATGCTTTTGTACTATTCACTTTAGGACTTTTGTAAAAGTTAGGTGAATTATTAGTTTTACTTTTTTAAAGAAGATTCCTTAGAGATAAGGTTAGGTTCGCTTTTGTTAAAGCTTTCATCATTATGTCTCTAGGATAGTTTACGTTTCTATCCCTTGCTTTGCCTATATAAGCAGGGTTTGTGTTTCATTGTAGGCACGCTTGAACCTTTCTTTCTTTGTATATCTTATTAAAAAATGAAGAGTTCTTTCTTCATATATCTCTTCTAGATACTTTTCCTTGCCTGAAGCTTACCTATAGTCCTTTATATGCAGACACAGGGAAACTATGATCTTTTTCTAGTTAACCCTCACGGTTAACTCTAATTCTAAACCACCATACTAGTTGGCGACATCGACTAACCAAAGTCTGATTGGAAGTGTGTATCACTACGTAGTTGTTCCAGTTATCGGAGACTTACACCCCTTAATGCCTTTCCCTCGGCTTATACGAGACTTACTGCTCTCACCTCTTAGGAACCCTACTTCACTCACACACTTTTACTCTTCATTCCCCGTTAATGCTTCTGACAAATAACAAGGCAGTGGAATTAGAAGCAATAGTTTTCCAGACTGTCATAGATTTTCTAATACACAGGATCCTTATACAAGACAAGTGTAGAGCATACTCATCTCTGCAATCTTTGAACAAGGAAGGGAATACGATTTTAGGCAAGGAAAAGTATCTAGAAGAGATGTGTGAAGAAAGAACTCTTCATTTTCTGATAAGATATACAAAGAAAGAAAGGTTCAATCGTACCTACAATGAAACACAAACCCTGCTTATATAAGCAAAGCGAGGGATAGAAACGTAAACTATCCTAGAGACATAATGATGAAAGCTTTAACAAAAGCAAACCTAACCTTATCTCTAAAGAATCTAGTTTACATGTAACATCCCGGTTCAGTAGAACGGGTCGGACCAAAGAAACGGGTCCAAGTGTGGTAAATCAGAGAAATTAGGAA
>JANZXR010000002.1:36648720-36669325 GCA_027575705.1 Erythroxylum echinodendron
ATGCCACATCATTAATTTGATTGAGCTGATCGAGCAGTTGGTATAACTCAGGAAGTAATGAAGTTTCATCACTTGACCAGGACGTGGTAATACGCCATTACTGAAGATGGTTGAATGTGCACATTTGTCCAGTATTGCTTATCGCATAGGGTCGATGGAGAAGATAGATCACAAATACATCTTTGTTCTGTAAAGAAATGTCCCATAAGTGATGATGAGTTAAAATATCATATATTTCAGTTTTCCATTTATCATGAGGTTGGAACCATTCTAGAAATGTCCACAGAAGAGATTTGGACTCAGAGGGATCTGACAGATGTCTATACAGATATAATGGTGAGACAGTAACAGAACAAGCATATAATGCTGTCATAGCCCAAAGATGGCATAAGGTATAATCATCAATATCATCAAACAGATGATATATCATTTTATATGGCGAGGTAGGATCAAAGAAACCAAGGCTAGGAATAATATCCTCCTTAACTAAGATAAGATGTAAATAATAAAAAAGACTTTGTGGCAACAAAGGATAAAGATCTTTACACAAGTAGGTGGTCTATCAAACAAAGGAGGAAACTCTCTATGATATCTGGCAAATCGAGGAAACTCCATAAGCTAAAATAATGGAATAGGGAGTTTAAGAGTAGAGGAGAAAAATAAGAGTGGCTTTAAAGGTCTAGAAAGATAATCTGCAATGAGATTTTGATGACCTTTCAAATGTTTGACACTGAATTTATAGGAAGAGAACCACTCTTGCCAGTGCAAAAGTTGATGGCTTAGAATCTTTTTGCCAGCTTGTTCAAGTATTTTGGGGAAAGAAGTATTGTCCATTTCAATGACAAAATAAAAAGGAGTGAGGTGGATAGAGAACTTTTCTATACCTCTTTTGACTGCAAGAATCTCCTTGTATGAGATATGATAGTGACATTCAGATTGGCTGAAAGATTCACTAGCATGTCCACAATAATAGCGTCGGTCTCTGATTTCTTCAAGAAGAATTGCTCCCTAGTTTTCATCACTAGCATCTGTTTGCAGGATTCGTTGTCCTTTTTCAGGAACCTTTAGAGGTAGAGGATCCTTGCAAATCTTTTTCAGATGCTGAACAACTGTAGTCTGTTCTTTTCCCCATGCTGGTGGATTCTTGCGTAAGAGCTTAGATAAACTTGATGTGTAGGTTGCCACATGTAGTATGAAATCTCTGATATAATTGACAATTCCAAGGAACTGTTGAATTTGTTTCACAGTGAGATTTCATCAGGAAATTGCAATAATTCTTGTGCAATATGTGGGTCTGGCTGGCAGAATCCATCCTTGAATTGCATTCCAAGAAATTCTATTTCTGTTGTACCAATAGTGCTTTCCGAGGCCAAAAGCATAATACCATACTATTGTGTAAGGTCCAAAAACTGTTGAAGAAGGGCCTAATATTCCTCATGGGTCTTTGTGAACAGTAAAATGTCATCGATGTAGATCAATGCACTGTTGAAGATAGGCTTGTAGATTTTTGTAATGGTCTTTTGAAACAGTGATGGGTGCGTTGATTACTGTAACTCTCTGAAATTTTAACACCACTTATTTTACAAGAAATATGACTATGTTGATGTACACGGGCATCAACAAGGCATTTTAGTGCCCATTTTGATTTTCATCATCTTCATAACTTAATCAAAATAGCTTCAATTCATCCTAAACTTGTTCCAATTTGTTCCTTTTGCTTCATATAAGTGAACTACAACCTGAAATACCATATGAATGAATTAAGTACTAAAAATAATAAAAACACTCAAATAAACTAACAAAATGCATTAAACATAAACCTAAAAATATGAACAACTAAGCACTTATCACCTTGTAATAAATGATGATCCTTTGTCTGAGATATTTGATGAAGATGTGAATGAAGTTGGGTCTGAAAAATTATACAGTTTATAATTAACAATTATGCTAAAGGTTGTAAAGTACGTATAATTCTTTCTATTGGACTCCTTGTACTTCATGCTGTATTGAACCAATGTTAGAAAATATAAGAGATACTATATACTTTCTTTTCATTGATGTAACTATGCAGAAAGGGAGAAAAATTACTAAGCTCATTTATAATTATGCATGAATTTTGAATTTGATAAAAAAGGATTTTGCTAATAGTAGGGACTCTTTTTTTCGAGTTATTACAATATTTGCAACTAATTTCTCATTACTTAGTGTTTTATTCTAATAAAGAAGTTGAGACAAATTTTTACGAGTGATAAGTGATTGAATCTCAGCATGTCAAGTCTAATATTGGAATAAAGGTTTTTAAAATTATTCTTGAAGATTATGAATTTTAGTCTCAATTTAAATTTTGTTATTCAAGTTTGTGAGCCTTTAGTGAGAGTACTTCATTTGACTATTAGTGATTGGGAAGGCAATAATTGATTACTTTTAGATGCCATAGAGAGGGCAAAGAAAGCAATCAAAATCAATATAAAAAATAAACCTTTTTTTATGTACACCTTAACTTGTATTCCTTAATGAAAGATAGGAAAGATAAGTTTACTCTTTGTTATTTGCTGTTGGGATATTCCTAAATCATAGTGTCTATTTTAGATAATATTTTTCAAAGAAAGCTGAAGTTAATAGGAAAATTCTATTAACTATCATAATAATTATTTCATATGAGATGATACAAGATGTTCTTAGCTCACAAATGACGATATATAAGGGTGTATATGTTGATTTTGGGATGTCCATTGTAATTCATGAAGAAGACAAAATTAATCTAGGTATAAATTCCTTCATGTTTGTTAATTATTTAAAATTAATCATGACTTTGTTTTGTTTATAAGGTTACTTTTGTTGTCGTATAGATGTTTAGTGATACCAATTTAAAAGTGGTGTTCCAAAATTTCAATAGTGTGCAATTTAAATTTTAAGTCAATTTGAGTGCAACTAAGTGTGAAAGGAATCGAGACACATTTGAATTCATCTATTCTAGAAAAGCAAATAGATTGAAACACAAAAGATTAAATGATTTCTTCTTTATTTGATATAATTTATAGTTTCAAGAAAGATATGTTATTATCATTACTAAGTTGAATATAATTTTTTGTAATTTTTTAAAAGCTTAATTTTATTTTTTTTACTACGACTTAATAGAGAGCAAGTAGTTTTATAGATTCAATTTATCTTAACCACGTTGATCTTTTAGCATATTGGATTTTTGAGGAACCAAGTACTATAAATAAAGTCTAATAGATAATAATAACCTAAAAATAATCTTGGATGAAAAAGTATTGACATATCATTTGGTGCAATAAGTTTAAATAATAGTGATAATGAGACTCTTCTTAACGATGATAACTTCGTATTAAATGAAAAATAAGGCTAGTATTATTTGAACAGATATGTCTTTGAATGAAGTTATAAGTTCTTCATTTTCTTTTCTTTTCTTTTAGTTTCACTTATATTTGATGTACATACTAAATTCTATTTATGCAATATAAATATAAAACTTTTAACCGTAAGTGTTTTTTTTTTCAAGTTTCACTTTTACTTTTGTTATGTTTCTCGGCACAAAATCTTGTTATAATACTTATGAACCTATATTATTCTTATTATATGCTATTTTAATTTAATCAACTGTAACATTATAAGTACTTTATATTATTCTTAGTTTTATATTTGTGTGAGAATTAAATGTTCATTTTCTTATATTAATTATGATTATTATTGATTGACTTTTTTTTGAGCTAGTCAATATTAAATTAAATATAAGCGCACGACATAGTTGTAGCTAGTACTGGCAAGTACAGATCGATCCCTCGAAGACGATGAATACTAGTAATTACCCTTCCTTTATTATCGAGCCCAATGCTTGATTTTAGATTTTTAATTAAATGAAACTGAAATTAAGTAAGTAAAATAAAATAGGTAATTAAATTAAACAGAGAACTAAGGAACCAATTAGAAATTTATCGATATCGAAAGTTAATGTCTAGGCTTCGAATCTCCCAAAAACCTTAACAGATTGGTCTTTTATTATGTAATTGTTTCATTGATTTATTAGACCAGAAAAATTCTTGAGGTATGCTAATAGCTATTCTTGAGTCCACTAACAACTAATTCTAAAGTTTTCAACTGAATTATTTAGGTTAAAGTTTATAGGATTGCTTTAACGATTTATGAATCCCTCTATTAGGTTTAACCCTAATCTGGAAGTTTTATATCATCATATCTCTAGGGCTACAATCAACTCTTTTTAATTACATTAAATCTATTCAAACCTAGGATTCTCAATCTTTACATGTGAAATCAAATTATAATCTAATATTATCGGTTCTATTAGAACATATATTAAACACACAATCGAATGACAATAACTCGTTCAACCAATTGCATTAATAATATAATCAAATCATATTAAAGTTTCAACATAAGTTGAAAGAAAAATGAATTGAAAACAATAGGTTCATAATTATAAATCTCCCTGATTGTCTTCTATCGAATGGTCTTGTAAGGTAAAGGTTTGATCTTGCATTTCAATGGATCTTTCGATGAATTCTTCATGCTTTCCACTTCTCTAGACCAAAATCGCCACTTAAGAACAATCACCATGTCTGGAATTGCCTCCTAATGTCGGCTCTCTTTAATTGTCATCAATTACGTCCTTTTAGATTAAAATTTGGGGTTTCTGTGACTTACGTAGTTTGATACATGACCGTATAGCTCCAAAAACACTTGAAATTGTGATTTTGCACAACCTGAGAGATAAGATATATTAGATAATATACTCATGGTAGATATTGTTTATAACTTTTTGTATTGATGCTATCCTTATATTGGTTATATAAATTATTCATTTTGCAATCACCTTTTTTGTAAATAATAAAAATGTTGTAATTAAAACCTTGATTACTTGTAATTTAATAAGTGGAAGCATGATGTGGAATTTATTTTGAAAATGGTGGGCATTAACATTACTATAGTCAAGGACAAGCCTTCTATTCTTAAATAGGCTAATGTAAAAGAAGAAAAGGTAGCTTATAAGACTTAGAAAAGGTTAAATATAATGTGATATGACCATTAAGATGTCCTACTACGTAAAACAACCATATCAGATGGATTTTCTTAGTTTTTATAGGTGCATATATACTTAGTGGATTATGTAAAACAACTATAACAAAATACTTTCTTGATTTTTTATGGTACATACTTTTTTTTATTGCTAAGATTGGAAATATTATGAAAGAATTGTATACTTTTTTTTATTGCTAAGATTGGAAATATTGTGAAAGAATTGTATTTTATAAGATATAATAGGGTAAAAAAATTCAAAGAATATATCATCAGGATGTTTCATTTATAGAATAAACTCGAAGCCTTATATATTGTCATTCATGATCTTTGGATTGTTCACTAAGTGCTAAATAACTTCCATCAGTTTAGTATTCTTGTTAATGCCTACAACTTGCAACATGAAGCTTGAGACATTATATTCCCTCGTTATTTATTATATAGCAAAGAAAAACTAGAAAAAACACAAAAATCCTTAATAACCATAAGCGAGAAACTAAAACCAAACTAAGAATACTCAAAGGTAATGATCCTAAAAATTATTCATTTAAAGAACTAGGTTAGACTAGGGTGTGATGAATCTTAGAGATATCATAAAGAATATGATATAGTTATATTTTAAAAAAGAAATATCGTAAAAACAAGATTGCATAAAGTTTACACTTTGGAAAGAAATCACGAACAATTAAGTAACTCTTTTGCTTTTGTCATTCATAAATCTAATATTGTTATCAGCATATCAAGTTTTTATTGACTAGATAGTGGAGCTTCTAATCATTTTTCTTTCATAATATAAGGTTTCATATCTAAGACGGAGCCAAGTAAGGTTAAGTTAAAATTAATGGTTGGCAATAACAAAGAGGTAGATGTAGATTTTGCAAGAGTTATTGTTAAATCTTGACATTGAGTTTAAACATTTATTTTGTATAAAAGGTCCTATATATCGTCTTTTAGTCAAATTTTGATATTTATATCATGTTTGGGTAAAGAAGTTTATAATTTTATAATCAAAAGCTCTAATGTACAATTATCTTTTGATAAAAAATATGTTGGTAAAACATTTTTATCGTATAATTTATATAGAATGTGTTTAACTCTTAATGCTTTCTATGCTTCTTTATATATTGATAAAATATTATTACCAAAATATATCAAATAAAGGTAAAACTATTTGTGTTGTGGCATAAAAGAACTGACCACTTCTTTAAAGAAAGAGATGAAATATTGATAAAAGGAAAATGTTCCTTCAACTCTTGATTTTAGTGATTTAGAGACATATATTGATAATTATATAGGCAATTTGACTAATATAAAGAAAAAATATGTCAATCACATTTATAATTTTTATAAATTATTCATACTAATATATATATGTATATATAATATCTTTATTCACCCTCTATTTATAATTAAAGATTTTTTAAACTTTTATTGATGATTATTCTCAATAAAATATGTGTTTATGATTAAATAAAAGTTTGAGGTTATTGATATATTTACAATCTTTAATACAAAAGTTGAGAAACAATTGAAAATTTCAATCAAGATTGTCGGATCTAATCATAAAGGTGAGTATTATGGCAAACATGGGGTTTTCGAACTTGAAAAATGTTTATTTGCTAAAGACTTATAAACATGTAGAATAGTAGCTTAATTTACTATGTCAGGTAGTCTTAAACAGATTGTTGTAGCCAAAAGGTGGAACTAAACTTGAAAAGATGTGATTACGAGCATGTAGATTATAACTAACCTTTTAAATTACCTTTAAAATGAGGTTATTATGACAAATTTAAACATTTTAAACATATTTATACGAAAATAAGAGCATGAAACACTTTTTGAGTTATGAAAAGTTGGAAATTTAGTCTCACTCATATTTGAGTTGAAGACTACACAACTGGGTATATTTGTATAAATCTTATTAAAATAAACTACATTATCATTTTAATCATTGCTATTTTTCCATTTATCTAAACTATTATAAAGGCTACAAATTATATTATAGGGAAGGAGGATCCAAAATTGTGGAAACACAAACAATAAGTTTATGAAATATCATATGTTTGATCAGGTTGGTCATTTTCATATGTCAAAAAATATTATAGTAAATACTAATGAGTTTCATATCCTTCATCCATTTAATTAGGGTTAGTAGATTATATATCTACTGTCATTCTGGTATAATATAAGGAAACAATATATAAATAGAACGAGGTTCTTTTGGCATAAGTTCATGTTGACGTATTTAATTAAGGAGATCTAAAATAGTGAGAAAACCCGGCATATAATCTAATTATATAGTTTATCTTAATGAGAATTACTATGATATAGGACATTATGCTAATTTAGTTACTTTGTCATATGTTATTTTAAGTTCATACAAATTTAGGGTGAGATACAATAAGAGAAGAAATAATCATCATCACTCAGTTTGAAATCCCTTAATGAAGCGGAGTCTGAGGAGGTCTGATAATACGCAGCCTTACCCTTGCATAATAGAGAGGCTATTTTCCGGTAGACCCACATGCAGATGTGACAATAAAAAGTGATGCAGATGAAAATTGATATGTTAAGAGTGTAGGAAAATAAAATTAAATAAGTACATAAATAAATAAAATAAAACAAAACCAACTAAAATAGCTAATATGGTGACCAAAATTGTCGTGAGTAGATACAAGTTTAAAAGATAAGTTATTAAATATATATGTATATATAATAAGAAAAAAATAATTAGAAACGCTGTAAAGTTCTGTTCATACCTGTTATGCTGCAAAGTCTGCTCACCATTCCTCGAATTGTGCATGTCAATATTAAGTAAGGGTCATGCTAATTTGCTCTGTATTTTACTAAGTTTATCATATATCCTTATGAGGACATATGATTAGGCAAAGGTATAAAAACTTATAGATTTAACCCAAAATTTTAAACCTTTAAGTTATAAATGAGTCTATGATCGTAGGTTTTTGATATGAAAAAAAGCTTTAATAATTAACCTCGATATTCTGCAAGCGTATGGGTTGTTCACGTAGTACCTAAGGTCGATCCCATGAGAATAGTTAATCTAATCCTAAAATCTAAAGTCGAAAACAAATTGTAATAACTCAAAATGAACAAAACTAAAACAAGAAATTATTCAATCACGCAATTAATTCTAATAATCAAATTTGAAATTATAAACAAAATAGTATATGCAACACCTAATCACAAAACAACCTAAAAAACTACCAATCGAGAGAAAGGAGAATTTTATCCTACTTTAATAAAAATCTAATTGATTATGAATTTATTGGATTACCGGTTCTAGACGATCCTAGGGTTGAATACTTTCTCTCGAGTTATAATCATTAACCCTAATTTATTTATAATTAGATTATGGGAATTGCAACCTCTCGATTTACAATTTATCCAAAACCTAAACTAGATCTTAAATTGTCAAAAAAGAACTACCGAAAACCTATGTTAGATCTCTATTTACACAAATTTATCGGATCGATTCAATTCTTAATTTATTAAATTACCTAACTCTTATTAGCCCAATTTAATGATTTTTCACCTGGTTTAGCCTTTCAGTTTATTACCAAATTATGCAATTGTAGAATTGAAATCACAACAAATCCAATAAAAACGCAACAATCAAATTTCATTAATGTCAAAGACAAAATATCCCGAAGGTGAGATTTGTCCCTCAAAATTCAACATATCTATCATCTATGACTATCCCAAATTCTATACAATCATAAAAATTGAAATTAAACTAGAAATAGGCTCGAAATAGATGATGGAGGCAGCAACGACGGAAATCACTTGCTCTAGGAAGTACTTTGCGTAGGCTTCTTCTCCACGTCTCTTTTCCTTCATTTCTTCCTCAATCTTTTGATAAACCTCTCTGCCATGATCATGGCCTTGCATGCCACAATCGTGGCCTACTTCCAAACCTTTATGTCACGATCATGGCAACAGTGGGCAGTGGCAAAGTCTTCTATCATGATCGTGTCCCTTATGCCATGATCGTGGGCTGACTCCCATGTTTTTGTCACAATAATGGCACAATTCTCCGAAACTTCTCCGTTCTTCATTTTTGACCCTGAAACACTAACAATTACATCAAGGTATCTCAAAACATAATATTTAAGCTTAAAGACTTATACTAACCCATAAAAAACACTTAAACACAAACTAACATAATTCTAACCTAAACCTATACTAATCACTCAAATTAACACTTAATATATAACAAATTAAGCCCTAAAATATGATGCAACTCATAGCTATCAACATCCCACACTTAAATGTTAGCTTATCCTTAGGTAAATAAAATAACACATAACACACAATGCAGTAATGAGGCAATGGCTTCAACTTCATGAAATAAATTTAATCTTAAACATTATCATTCAAATTATATCAAATCATTAACAAGAAAAATCTGTGTTTAGGGGCTTTGAACTAAATATATACATTAATCGAGATCCAAGTGTTAATTTATTTACCCTTTTCAATTGCACACACATTAATAATTCTTTGGTCATTTAGACTCTGTAATTGTTCCTAAGTACGTTTTCGTGAAAAGTCAAGCTATTACAAGTTTGGTAGGTTTTTTTTGGAAAGCACTTTTTTGTATTGAACATGGATTTAGTCTTTTTATGCAGAGGCAAACGTTGGTAATGAATGTCAATCTAGTTACTCTACTAAGTCCTGTTTTTATTAAACTGCTTGGTTGGAATGTTATTACATCTTTTTGACGCGGAGGCACACATTGTGATGTGTGTCGATCCATTTACTCAGCTATATCACGTTCTCAACTAGCTACTAGCTTTATTAATAACCCGAAAGCCAGCGGCATAATTATTTATTTAACGAACACTTTTTTTAATTTTATTGCCTGCCTTGTTGTTTTAGCTACTCGTTTTCATGAAAAATACTAGTAAAGTTACTTAAGTTAAAAGGCCTCAAATTATAAATGAATGTGACAATTTAAAGGGTGATAAACTTACACTAAGTCCTGATTAAGTTGTATATTTATCCAAAGACCCCAATTCACTAATTTTGCGAGCTAATGATTCTTCATAACTTAATAAACTATGTTCAAAATTAAATTAATTTCAATCCATCTAAGCCATTGACACATTTAAACAAATCACAAAATGCAACCTAGCATCTATCATACCATATACAAAATCACATACAAAGTAAAATACAGAACCCTATTCACACTTGAACAACACATTGTCCTCAATGTGAGAAGGGAATGAACAAGCAAATAAGGAAAGAAGAAACATAAATTAAAGTAAACAAAAAATAAATAAAAATAAAAAATGAAGACTAATTTGAACAAGGAAAATGGATTAGACAAAATCTCATAGAGATGGAGGTGGGGATGGTGTCGGGGGTGGTAGTTGAATGCCTTGAGCTTCAAAATATCGATAGATACGACGTATATCTCAGCATGATGTCATTGAGTGCGCGCCATCTCTCTCGTCATTCTGGAGTTTTTCGCTAGTTGATCTGTAATCACCGCATTGTTCGCATAAATTGTGTCCAAAACTTTCTTCCATCTCAGTTCTTCTGTTTCTTTGTCTTCCTCAAACTCTTCACTGGTTGAGTCCTCTTCGACCTGTTGAGACGATGCTGAACTCAAACTTATCTGACTGGACCTAATCTTAACATAAGTCTTCTAGCTGATATCTCCAAGTTCCATATTGTAGGACTTAAGGATTTTAACTCTCCATAAATGGTGATGGTTTAGGAAGTCAGGGAGCTGAACAATTAACCCACTACAGTACACGCCATAATATTCAGCAATGGCCGAAACTAGGTCCCATACCTAAATTGTTGCTTCTCTTATGCAGAGTCACAATAATAGTGTTTAGCACATGTGTGGATGTGCACACTGAAATACTGTTGTCCATGCACCACAACATAAAGAGTTCCTTTGTAGAACACTTATTGGTTTCTGATTTATCAAAAACCAATTGACACATGAATTTATGCAGCAACAAGTGTTTGTGGGACTTTATTATGTTGTTGTGAGCATTTTTTGCATAAAATTATTCTGTTCCAGTGAGTACATTCCAATAGTGAGAAGGATAAAAGTCATCATGCTGAAAAATAATGGAGGATTCAGGGAACGCATACATATCATACATGATTTCTATGTTCAATTCATAAGCTCTTCCTCTCAACCTAAACCATAATTTCTTGGGGTTCCTAGGTTCATAAGATAGGGAAGTGAAAAATTCCAAAGTGAACTCTTGATAGACAGGAAAGTGGAAATGGATAAATTTGGCCCACTAGATTCTTTTAGCTAAATTCCCTACTCTGTCGCTTGCAATTCTAACTTATCGAACATTTCAAAATTAAAATATTTGGGAACTACTATTTGTCTAGCATTTAAGGATTAGAAAAGAATACCTTCCTCCTCTGTGTAGATTGGGAAGAATGCTCTGAAGTCTGCTGCTTTGTTTCTTCTCCCTCGTCCCGAAACTTGATTTCATCTCGATGATTGCTCCCATCTGGTTGATTGCTTAATGAGACATATTTCTTGTGAATAATTAGAGTTTGGAAGAATTTTAGAAGTTTGAAATATTTGTAGAGAGATGTGAGAGTGTTTGTAAATTTGAAATCTAGAGAGATAAAGTAAAAGTGAAAGTGAATGAAAAATGAAGTTAGAACTGAATATATAGGTGGTTACAAGGGTAAAATGGTAAAATTTATTTAAAATTTGCGCGTTCCCCTTTTTTGCCCAATCGCAGGTCACGATCATGGCTTAGCCACCAATTCTTCCATTTTTTCTTCTTTTGTTCTTTTCACATTTTTCTAAAATCACTTCTTAGTTCTTTCGTGGCCTTTTCACCTCTCTTTTACTTACTCGATCGATCATCCAATTTATATCAAATTCTATTCCTTCTTGATTTTATTTGGAAACAAAATAATCCTAACTATGGAATTCAAACGTTCTAGAAAAAACAATCAAAGGAAATAAAATTCCATGGGTTGCATCCCATACAGGCTTCTTTTACTGTCGGTAGCTCAATGCTCTTTTTAGCTTATGGTAGTTCGAATGAATGGTGCAATGGTAGTGCTGTTGCTAATCTTACAATTTGCACATGAGCTACTATGCGATAGTTTCCACCTTCCTTATGATTCTCCTTTCGTTGCCTTCTTCTTGGCTATCGTTTCTTTCTAAATGCATTCCCAGGATCCTCAATATCTTCCCATTCTCCTCGAGGTACAGGTTCCTTGATATCCATTGGAGGTAAAGGAGAATAGTAGTCTTTCTTTGACACCTTGAAGGTTAATTGCACCTTTCCTATTATCATAGTTATCTTACCCCTATCAAAGTCAACGATTGAACGAGCAGTGGCCAGGAACGGTCGTCTAAGAACCATAGGGGTCTCCACATCTTCTCCAATGTCTAGTATACAGAAGTCTGTGGGAAAGGTAAATTTATCAATTTGTACATGCACATCTTTAATAATCCCCTTTAGTTGATGAATTGTTCCGTCGACCGTTTTTACTGACATCTTAGTAGGTACTAACTCTCTTAACCCCAATTTCAGACTAAAGGTATAGGGTATCATATTGATACTCGCACCCAAATCTACGAATGCCTTGTCGATATTGACTCCATTTATACTGCAAGGAATGAAAAAAATTCCCTGGATCTTCTTTCTTCTGTGCTATGTAAAGGTTTTCTTCTTCTATGTGCTCTTTAACCTTCTTCTGGATTGGTGCCTTTAGGGTGATCCTCATTTTCAGTTGTTCTGTTATGTTCTCAACCTTGTTTGATTCAACCTCCTTAGAATTCCTTATTTCCCTACTTGACATTGACTTCCGCTGAGCAAGAATAGGGTATGGGAATTCAGATCAAGGTTTTTGAATTGACTCAATTTCGAGCTCTCCTTTATCTCTATCGTCCTTCACATGTTCAGGTTCCTTCTTCTGGGTCTGAATGGTAGCCATAATCCCTTCTTTCGAGTTAGACTCGGTATTGCTTGGAAGGGTTTCTACATTCCGACTAAACATTGCCTTTGCTAGTTAGCCTACTTAGACTTCCAGATTGTGTATTGACAAGGCATGGTTCTTTATTACTTGTCCAAATTTACTTTTGAGTCTCCTGTGTGCATCCTCCATACCTCCAATTTTATCCAAAATCTTATCCATCTTAGATTTCATTGAGCTTGGTTTATCTTGTTAGAAGCTTGCTAGTCCTTATGGCCTGCACTGTCCTTTAGCATTTATTTGTCTAGGGGAAGTTAGGGTGATTCTTCCACTCAGGGTTTAGGTGTTGGAGTAGGGATTGTTGCCCCCTCCTTGTCCATATTACGCCCCCATATAATTTACTTGCTTCGGATTATCTTCCTTCATTAAGTAACAGTCCACCGTATCATGGCCCATCTGTTCATAGAGCTCACACTTTAGTTATACGGCTTTCATCTGGGCTGAGAACGAAGCCTTCATGCTGTTGAGCTGTCTCATCAAGTTGTCGATTTTCACTTGCATTTCAGTCTTTTGATCAACAGCCACAATTCCTTTTTGCTCTCAGAATGAAGTAGTCTATTTACTCTGCTTGTTCATCCAGAGGCAGCTATTACTCAGCATCTCCTCTATCAGCTCTTCTGCTTCATCAACTGTCTTCTACGTTAGTGATCCTCCTGAAGTTACATCAATTATGCCTCTTGTCGGTGGGTTTACTCCATTGTAGAATGTTTGCAACAGGAACTCCTTAGGTAAATAGTGTGGGAACTTCCTTTACAAATCCTTGTATCTCTCCCACACTTCGTAGATCGATTCCCCATCACCTTGCTAGAAATTGGTAATTTCCTTGATGATCTTAGCTGATCCCACGTCGTAACATTGGCTGGACTAAGAGAATGGTACCAAGCCTTGCTATATCTCTAAGGGTAAAGGAGAAAAGCCTAATTCATACTGCATCTTCCGATATCTGGTGGTACTAAAAGATATCACAGATTTCAAGAAAATTCATTATATGTACACTGGGATCTTCATTTGCTAATCCATACAACTACATATTCTGTTAAAGCAAGTTTAAGAGGGCTGGTTTAATCTCAAAAGATGTTGCCTGAACGGGCAACCTACCTATTCCTTGGTTAGCCTCATTGAACCCTGGCCTCATAAAGTTCATTAGAGTCCGTTGTTTACATCCTTAGTTCATTTTATGGTCCGTGTTCTGCTGAAATTCCTCGGCCATTTTTGACTTCACAATTTCCTCTTCTTCTTCACATTGATCTTTCCTAATGGTTCTTTTTAGTGGAGTGATATCTAAGTCTAAAGTTTCAACTGCACAACTCGAACCTCTTGTAACTCTTGTGTTCATGCAAGAGCACAATTTCTGAAATAAAAAGAAAAGAATGAAAAACAAAAATTAAAAACTAAACTAAACGCCTTAAACTATATAACTAAACTAATCTCCTGTCTAACAATGGAGCCAAAAACTTGATCGTAGGTTTCTGATATGAAAAAAGCTTTAATAATTAACCTCGATATTCCGCAAGCATATGGGTTATTTGCGTACTACCTAAGGTGTCGATCCCATGAGGAGGGTTAATCTCATCCTAAAATCTAAGGCCGAAAACTTGTAATAACTCAAAATGAACAAAACTAAAACAAGAAATTATTCAATCACATAATTAATTCCAATAATCAAATTCAAAATTATAAACAAAATAGCAGATGCAACACTCATTCACAAAACAACTTTAAAAACTACCAATTGGAGAAAGAGGATTTTCATCCAACTTTAGTAAAAACCTAATTGATTATGAATTTATTGGATTATGGGTTCTAGACAATTCTAGGGTTGACCACTCTCTCTCGAGTTATAATCCTTAACCCTAATTAGATTATGGGAATTGCAACCTTTCGATTTACAATTTATCCAAAACCTAAATTAGATCTTAAATTGTCTAAAAAGAACTATTGAAAACCTATGCCAAATCTCTCTTTACACAAATTTACAGGTTTGATTCAATTTTTAATCTATTAAATTACCTAACTTTTGTTAGCCTAATTTAAGGATTTTTCACTTGGTTCAGCTTCTCAAATTATTACCGAATTATGCAATTATAGAATTGAAATAACAAGAAATCTAATAAAAACGCAACAAGCAAATTTCATTAATATCAAAGACAAAATATCCTGAAGGTGAGTTTAGACAAATCCTTAACATTTAACAAATCTATCATTTAACGGAGGCAGCAACGGTGAGAAATCACCTATTCTAGGATATACTTCACGTAGGCTTCTTCTCCATGTCTCTCTTCCTTTGTTTCTTCCTAAATCTCTTGATAAAACTCTCTAGGGTTTCAGGATTGTAGCTGACGCAAAAGCTCCCTCTCTTGTGTTCTTCATCTTCTTTAAATACCTTTTTGGTCTTGAGTAGCCTTAGGGTTTTTTCAGGGTCAAAATGGTCTAAAAAATCCCTCAAAACTTGACATTTTCTCCTGTTTTCACGTCTGCCTAATGCAGCCCACGATCATGGGCTATGGCAAAGTCTTCTGTCATGATCATGTCCCTTATGCCACGATCGTGGGCTGGCTCCCATATTTTTGTCATGATCGTGGCCTATTGTGCCATAATCATGGGTCGTTGCTTTGTGCCGAAAGTCTCTGTTCTTCGTTGTTGACCGTGAAACACTAACAAACACATCAAGGTAC
The DNA here is from genome assembly GCA_027575705.1 of Erythroxylum echinodendron. Lineage (NCBI taxonomy): Eukaryota > Viridiplantae > Streptophyta > Magnoliopsida > Malpighiales > Erythroxylaceae > Erythroxylum > Erythroxylum echinodendron. Next base: position 36,664,452 of record JANZXR010000002.1, read on the forward strand.
CTAAAAAATATAATATTTAAGCTCAAAGACTTATACTAACCTATAAAAAACATTTAAACACACAAACCAACATGGAGTATATTTCAATTAAGTATATGTTGGTTAATCATCTAACTAAAGGACTTTTCCCTACTGAATTTTATAGATATGTTTATAGCATAGATGTTTTGAAATTCTTTCACACTTTTAGTTAGAGATAATTGTTATTTTTTCCATATATGTTTTTCTAATGTTTTATGACTATATTGTTTATATATCGATGATTATCATTTTATTCTCAATAATGTAAGTTATTTTGCCATATCATTATACATTTGAAAGTCTAAAGAATTTTATCAATGTTAACCATATGATAGGTCATTAAGCATATCTATAGTTTGACTTTGATCATATGTCTCTTGACATGTTAAAGTTTCATGAGATACATGCAAGTTTATGAGACATAGGAGGGCATAAGTTTTAATCCCATAAAAGTTTTCTCTAATACAATTTAACATGCAATGAAAGAAACATATTTCTCTATTACAATTTATCATAGAGACAAAAGAAATTGAGATTGACGAACAAAATATAGTACGTTATAGATTATTCACAAACTATTTTTGTTTGCCACACTTTATTTTCTCATTTATGTTAGAAAAGTTTTCAGATATGGATGATTGTATTGGAAATATCACATATTCTGTATGTTTATATTTTGACATAAAAAATGTTACGAAATTGAATAAAATATTTTGATTATCTTTGGATCAAATATTTTATAAAAGTTGGTGAATATATTATAAATTTTATTCTCTTAGACATGAATATTTTTACTATAAATACGATAATTAGTATTTGTTTTAAAAGGAGAATGTTGAAATTTTTTCTATTGGAAATTTATTCGTTGTTAATTTTTAAAATTAAGGATAAAATAATTTAATATGATACAAAATAATAAAACGAGTTAATAAAAATTTAATTGAGTAAGTTGAATTTAAATGTCGAAAATAATATCTTATTAGTATGAGTTAGATATTTATTAGAACTATGATCTGGAGATAATTTTAATAAATATTTAATATTATATGACCTATTAACATTTTTGAACATTAATAAAGTTGAAAAAATCAAATTAATTCAATTCCCTTAAAGACAGAAGTCCCTTTTTGAATTCATGACTTGCATGCTTTCAATCTAATTGATTCCTTCAATTTTTTTCAATCTTCCTTGTCTGCTTCCCTCTATCTTCATAGATTTAGTCCTCTTATTCCTTCTTCAAAACTCTTCTTCCCTCTTCATTACCATTTTTTCATTTCCCCTCTGTACTTTTCATCTTTTCATTGTTCTCCTCTCACTTTTGGTAAATGTCAAAAGACTCAAACCATTTTGTTCCTTATCCACCCCTTATCCCAACCAAACCACTTCCACAAACCATGTTTCCTCTTCACCCTCAGGCCCTTCCTGTACTTCTAATAAGCCTGATCCACCTTAACCTGAGATTTATCATGCTCTAGTGAAATGGACCTGGCTTCAAGTAGTTAATGACTCAAACGTAAAAATGAAACATAGTATTGCCACCCTCCTTCCTCCACTAATAGGCACTTGGAGCATCAAGTTGTGGCCCTCCAATTAATAGACTAAAAATAGTTTCTAAGAAATTTAATGCAACACTTATAAGATATTTTATGGGCAAGAGAGTATCTTTTCGGATCATGACATCTTAGGCATTTGCAAACTTGTAAAAATATGGACTTATAGAAATTTTGGTAAATAATAAATACATGTTCTTTTTTAGATTCTCTTATCCCTCCTTAAAAATGAAAACATTGGAGTCAGGACCTTAACATGTTCACAATAAGCCAATTCTGCTCAAAACATAGAGGCTTGGAGTTTATATTGAAGACACAAAAGGTTCTAACATCACAATATGTATATGAATTCACAGTGTACAAATTAAGTACTAGATAATAAAGGATTGAGCCATACAACTAACTATGCAGGTAAGCTTCTCTATTTGGATAAAGGCACGATTAAAACAAGGAGGATAAATTTCACTTAAAATATATGTTGGTTGAAGCTGTAAGTGACCGACCATCATCCCCTAATTTCTAATTGTGAAATCGTGTAGGCATTGGTGAGCCTTGACTAATGTCTGATACTCGGGATGACAGAACAAGGCAAAGATCTGTGAATAGGCAAGGAAAAGGGGCAATGCCAAGTGCTAGCATGCATTAGTGCACATTGGCATAAATCTTCAACGAAATGCAATATTTAGATGTGAGACCAAAAGAAGGCTTGAGATGGACATTAGGTGGAAGGTTAGCTATATCACATGTATGATGGTGGCATGCAAAAGGTCTAAGGTGACTTAGCAAGTTAAATCAAGCTTGGTGCAAGTTTTGTTGGAGTTTCAGATCTTGTACTAGTTAACTTATCGAAGGCTGGGTCCTTGATGGACTAAGGACTTAGCGTATGCTAAAATAAAAGGACCATGGCTAATAGACATGACATGGGAAGCATTGGATGGATCAGTGCACTATGACATACTTTGGCTTAGATGACTCATCATCAACAGATAGAGATGAGGAGATCTTGGATAATGTCGCAGATAGGATCAGAGAGGATATACGTTAGTTCTAAAAGATAAAGACCATGTGGGAGGATCATCTGAAGATAGTAGAGATCTTTGTGAATATGGATAGATCATTCCTAGATAGATGTAATCTTTTATCTTGTTAGTTGTGATGTATGTAATTCCTATCAGATAGAGTCTTAATTGGATGGGGATGTCATCTTATTGGTTAGTGTGATATAATATAATAAGGATAAGATAGGATAAGATGTGATCTTAGCTAGTTGAGTTTAGTTAGGACTCTAACTTAGCCATCCAAAGATTTCTATAAATAGTCTCAGACTATTAAAAGGTGTGAGACGCAGAGATTTAGAGAGCAATCCTTTGTATACTTTAAGGAAAGTAATAAAGGATAACATTTGTTGTATCTCTTTCATGCTTATTGTTGCCATGAATATTTAATTATTTCGTAGTATTCTTGTAAGAGCGTGAGAGTTAAACAATGCAAGGGTTGTGAGGCGTTTGAGAACAAGTTGATTGGTCGACGATCATGTGTGAAAGCTAAATCTTACTTAAATGGATCTAAGTGAGATTGTCATATAAAAGGGTAAGTGCAACTTGCGGTGCAAGTTTGGTGCTTTAAGAAAAACCTTTGTAACAACTGATATCATAGCCATAGTTGGGGATGGAGGGAAGAATCAATTAGGTGAAGTGCATCAATAGAGTGGAGGCACTCATTGGGCCAATCTCTCAGGGGAAAGAGGAGGTTATATCTCATAATACTCAATTCGAGATGTTGGACACGTAAATCCAACAGTTGCAACATCAAATAATAAAGTTGATGAAGGCATAAGAGTATTCTAGATTTGAGATCACGATCCTAAGGTGTGCCGTTGTATCGCAGGATATTGGAAATATTGAAAGCATTTTGGTGCGACGACAAGCAAAATGCTAAGCAGCTCAAAAATTTATTGTGGTATATGGAACAATTCTTTGCAATAACAAAGGTGTCCAATTCGGATAAGGAGTCGATCAAGGCTATGTATGTGGTATAATATGCAAAGTTTTGGTGGAAAACGAGAACCTATAATGACATAAGTGTTAGTAGACCTCCCATTGACACTTAGGTGAAGATGAAGAAGGAGCTAACGGATCAGTTCCTCCCCAATAATACTTCATGGCTCACGAGGGAAGCTTTGAAGAGGTTGAAGTAGGACGACTCGTTACGAGAGTATGTGAGGAAATCCACATCTTTGATGCTAGACATAAAGAACATGTCTGAGGAAGACAAGTTGTTTAACTTTATAAGTGACTTGCAAGGTTGGGAACAAATGGAGATTTAGACCTCTCAAGCGTGATAGTGACTACAGATGCCTTGGTGGATCTCTAAATGCCACCACCAATTCGAACTAGCAACAAGGGTAAGAACAATGGTAGGATACGGAATGGCTCAAAAGAAAGGTAAGGAGAAGGTAGGTGAATCTTCTTAATGTAAATCAAAGAAATAAACAAAATGAGATATTGCTTGTTTCTTTTGTGAAAGGTAACACTTAGCTCGTGAATGCCAACATTAAAAGGTAGGTAAGGAACAACTTAATTCCATGGTCACGAAGGATCAAGGAGGAGATTATGACTCGATGGAAGAATTCTACCCTAATAGTTATGCTATATTGGGCGTAATGGACCTTGTGAAGGAGCGTTTAAATAAAAGCTAGGATAAACCCAACTAGAGGGAATATAGTACGTGGGATGTGTTCCAATGGCTAAGGAGTCTTTAAGGAAATCACATTCGAAGGAGTGTTTATAGATTATTTCAACAAGGGTATCGAGTTCTTCTAGTGGGGGTGGTTTGTTAGACCCCTAAGTTTTAATAGCGGAATCATGCGGGCATTAGTGAGCCTTGAACAATGTTTGACACCTAGGATGATGGAAGAAGGAAAAGACTTGTAAGTCAGTAAAGAAAAGGGGCAATGTAACATCCTGTTCTCATATTAAAGGTTAGTACCCGAAAGTTCAATACATATGAGCTTAAAGAGAGATTAAGGAAATGCATTTTTTCTTACTCATGCATAATGTTAGCATATATGCACATGAATATTGAATCTTTGCACAAAAATAAGTGTGCATGCATTCATTGACAACTTTTGGGCATGATTGTTTTTAAATGTGATGTTGTTGAAAATGACAAGTAGAGAAAGTGGAAAGAGTGATCTAGGTATGAGTTGAGATAAGGAAAGACGTGGAACAAAATTGGTAGTGATCTGGAAAATATTCCCTGAATATGCTTCAGTCTTTTAGCCACAACGTTTTCTCTAGTTGT
>JANZXR010000002.1:36669425-36682370 GCA_027575705.1 Erythroxylum echinodendron
CATATTAATACATACCTGAAAGGTCACACACACACACAGACACACACACACACACATATATATATATATGTATTTATTTATGTATGTATGTATGTATGTATGTATGTATGTATGTATGTATGTATGTATGTATGTATTTATGTATTTATGTATCTATATATATGTATGTATGTGTGTGTGTGTGTGTGTGTGTGTGTGTGTGTGTGTGTGTAAATGATTGAATAATCATATGATTGACAACTTAATGATGTGAGAAATATGTGTGTATTGCATGAAGATAAATATACAAGTTGATCGTTAACATCCAGACATTGTCGGATCATCAAGGCAATAACTTATCTGGAGCGTATTGTGAGTTAACCTAGATGTGTAAACTCAATTATATGTGTTTCTGTTTGACCTGTATGTTGAATATAAAATGTGAGAACAATTGAATGTGAAATGTCAGAATAAGTATAAAATGTGAGAATAATTGAATGTGAAATGCTATAATGAATATGAAATGCGTGAGTAATTGAATGTGAATTGCCAGACTTAGATTTAATGAATTTGATACATGTGACAGAAGCTCACAGGAATGAATGATAATGAAACATGGCATATAGAATGATGCATCACATTGTTATGCATGATCAGATAAAGGAGTTATGATCGGAGTGACCAGTATGAAAAAGAGCTTAAAGCTCATAAATGTGCACAAAGAGCCACAGACTCAGTTATTAATGAGCCCAGTATCTACAAGGATGCGAGATAGTATAAGAAATGAGCTCGATATCTACAACAGATATGGGATAGTAAATAGGCGCTCCATCATAACAAAGTAAAAATGAATGGAGTCATATATGCATTTACATATACATCCTTATATGTATCATACAATTGAATTGAAATGAATTATTGAATTGTTTGAAATACAGCTGAGAAGTAAATAAGGATGTGTTGTGATGTGAAACGTTAGTTTACCTAATATACTTATGACAGTATGATCAACTTCATATACTTGATAAGGTATGATGAACTGTGATGGGATATTCAATGCTGGATGATATGTAATACTTAATGATTAGGATATGACTTGTCTCTGTGTATCTGACTTGAGTGAATACATTAATGATGGTTCACTCACTGAGTTCGCAAACTCATCAAAATTGCAATGTTACTTTTTAGGTTTCGAAGAGATCTAGTTAGATTAATTAGAGTATAGTTATTGCAATTGGACATGAGTTAGTGGTCAGGATCAGTTATAACTGTAAATGTCTCTAGTCATTATACACCAAGAATAACATTTCTCACCTATTGTCAAATGTCTATGTGAACTCTGAAGTGTAATGACATTTGTGTTTTAATATGATTGTGAATGAAATGATTCAAAATGAATGTTTGAAATGCTTTTGATATGTGATACCTTAAAATGTGGTAATTTTATCATCTTAATGTGTCATCCTTGTAGAGTATGTTCTCGAATAATCGTCGATACATTCGAGCATATGCTCTATGAGAGTGGTATGTTACACCTTTGTATACTTAAGATGAAAAAGAACATTATTTTTATCTATCAATTTTGCAATACTAATAATGATTTTATTGGATTCTTACAATTATTTTTTACATGAAAAGACCCAACCTAATTTTGTCCCGGAATGACTAGGCCATGAGCCGACCATGGTTTGCCCGATCCGGTCAAGCCAACCAGTGGCCCGATCATTAATGACGTTGTTTTGGAAGTTTTTCTTTAAAAAAATGGTGGGTTGGGTTAGCCATAAGAAAAAAAAGACCTCTTATATGAATGACTAACCTCCTCTATAAATTTCGGATTTGATCTTTGTCTTTTCCATTATTAAAACCACTTCATTCGTGAAACTTTAAATTAGGTCATCTATTATCTCATAATTTTCAGCATATTATATTCATATTTTGTTGATCTTATTATATTTTTCAAACAATCATTGTAATGCATGTTTAAGAATAGAAGTCGTAAGTTTCATTCTTCTGCATTTACAATTATTTTATCTCACCTTTAACAAGTCAAATTTTGATGATTAGACCTCCCCCATTTACTCTATTGACAATTATTATATTATTCTTATTGATCATTTTACATGTTATATATGGTGTTTTTTGAAGCATTAGAAGAAAATCACTTCAAACACCTTATTATCACTATTTATTGGGATAATGGAGGAAAATATCAAGCATTAGATCACTTTCTATCTTTTCATAAAATATTTCTTCTTACCTCTCCTCTATATTAACCTAAACACAATGGTCCCTCTGAATGGTGACATCAATATATTTTTGAAACTAATCTTTCTCCCCTTACTCACGCCTTACTTCAACTAACATATTAGAACTATGAATTTACAACCACTGTGCATCTCATCAATTATATGCCCACACCGTAACTTTTGTTTCCTCTCCTTATGGGTTCTTTTTCCACTCTCCTCCAAACTATGTGAAGTTCCATATCTTTAGTTGTTTATAATATTCACATTTTTATCTTTATTCTTGTCATAAACTTGAGCCTAAATCACTTTTTTTTTATGTTTTTTAGGTGTTTGCTAACCCATAGTGCATATCTCTATTTGATCCATCGACTTCTAAAAACTAAACATTGAAATTGTAAGGTTGGTATCTTTGTTGCCTTCTTTGATTTCCACAATCAAAGTTCAGGTGCTCTCTCCACTTTGGATTATAATGATTAGAATACGGGTCATATTTCTATTGAGGTTGACCAAGAAATCTCCCTACTACGTAAATTCTTGAATGGAGTCTTGTTGCAATGTAAGGCATATATATATATATATGTAGGATAGCTAAGGATGTGCATATTCTGCATACTCGTGCTAATTGCGATTGAGCTATAGCCATTTGACTAACTATAGCAATTAATATAAAGTTTAGTGTTACGTACCTCATTCATGTGCTTAACAGCTATCCATTCTTATCTCAAATTGCTGAGAATTTTTGGTCATGTTTGAAATTAATTGCCTGACTACTTATGGTGTTTTGTTCACCAAAGCTTCTCTACTAGCTACATCTACTATACTTTTATCCATTGACAATAACTCCTCATAAAAGTATTGAATCAAACGTTATGTAAGAATTTGACGATATAGGTAGCTAGCATATAACTCTTTGAACCTCTCCCAATATTTCATACAATGTTTCTCTATTGAATTGTCTTATTCCATATATCTCATTTCTAATATTGGTTGCTCATGATGTAATGAAGAACTTCTTCAAGAACAATCTTTTCATTTCATTTCATGTTGTTATTGAGTCAGATGGAAGCTAATATAGCTAATCCTTTGCCTTATCTTTTAATAAGAAATGAAAGGGTCTGAAATTAATTTGTTCTTCTATCACTCTTGGTGGCTTAATTCCATAGCAAATAATATGAAATTCCTTCAAGTGTTTATGTGGAACTTTACTTGCAAAACCACAGAAAATAGGGAGTAAGTGAATCAAAGCAAATTTCAATTTAAAATGTACCTCAACATCTGAAAATCTTATGTATAAGGGTGTTGATTCAAATTTAGTGTCATTAACTCCCTCAATGTTCTAGTGTTTGGATTTGCCATCTTTTCTTAAACTTGTTGAAAATTAGAATCTTCCCCAATTTTTAAGTCTATCTCAACTTTCACCTTCAAAGGTGAATAGCTTTTTTCTTGCTTTGTTTCTTTCCTTAAATGATGCACTATCTTCTCAATTTTTGGATTATATTGCAATTTACCTGTCTGACAAAAACGAGTCATATAAGACACGAGATTAGCAATAAATTTTAAAAGAATGCAAAGAAACTAATAAACTAAAATAGTTTCCTAGCAACGATATCAAAAATTTGACCAGGTTGTTAAAACATATAAAATTGATTCCGATTTACTAAATTTTTGTAGTTATCTTAGAGCCAAGTCAAATCCCGAGAGAACTAAAAACTAATTTCTTAATTTTAATTGATAAAAAAATAATTTTCATAATTCAAGTAGTTAGTCTAAAACATATTAGGATAGTCATAATTAGTCTTAATTTTTCCAACATTAATTAGTTCAAACCCAACATTCAAACTAAAGATTACCATCAATTGATTGAGTATGATATCATTCCATATCAATTAAATGATAATAATAAGGTTGATGAGAAAGACTAAACCCTAAATTAGATAATTGAGATAACTACAACTATTTAATTTATTTTTTCTTATTTCTCATAAGTTAAATATGTAAATTCATAAATAACATATTTGGTACTTGTACCAATCATTCATGATAATTATGGTTCACTGAACTCATGAATAACTACAAAATAGTTAACATCAAATTAATTTGTCAAATTAATCAATACTGATTACTTATCAAATAAAAAGAACATAAAATAAGAAATACTTGAATTAAAATAAAATTTGGGTTTAGAACAAAACCTCATAAGTTTACAACTAGAGTTTTGAATCCTTCTGAATCAAAAAATTTGCAATTAGCTACTTGTTGCTTTAATTCAATTGTAAATAGAAGAAAAGTTAAAAGATGAAGAGAAAACACAAAGAAAACAAAAGAAGAATTATAGAGAAGGTTTCTGTAATGTTTTTCTCTCCTTTTCCTACCCAAAAAACTAGCTTCCTTCTATCTTGCAGAGATTCTTTTCTAAACAAATCCAAGTCTCTACATAATAGAGATAAGAATAATTCTTCTAATTGAAATGAAGCTCTCGAGGTGAATCTAGCATTTGACGTTATCTCGTCTTATCTATTGCAACAATTAGCTAGAGGTATTGTAGCAAAACACAATCAGTTAACTTTTTTCAAAATTTATGATTTTGATATTAATTCTCCAATTTGATCAAATCTTCACTTGTTATCTCCTAAATAATAAATATTGATTTTGCCATTAAAGCAACAAAATTAATCCAAAACAAAAGAGATAAGTCTAATTAACATAATCAAATAACATCTTATTAGACGTTAATCTTGTGTTTTCTCAAACATTGGATTTTTGTCAAGGTTTCATAGAGATAAATAACCATTATTCATAAGGAATATCTCTCCTAAGTTATGTTGTGAAATAAAGGACATACAAATGATATGAGATCAATTCTTCTTTTTCCGTTGAATGCCAATTAATTATAAACTACTGTTGCCACAATCCCTTGACTAGTTGTAACATGAACAACCGCACCATAGGCTGCCCAGTTCAAGTTTCCACTTGACCTTCCCAAAGATGAGAAAGAATCAAAGAAGGGACCAAGGCTCATGCCATACATTTGTTTTTTTCACATAAAGGTGGCCAATTGATCTTATACAAATAAAGTGGTTTTCTATGCTCTTAGTTTATCCTCCACTTAATTGCTTTATACTTCAAATGCCCCATCAATTAATCATTTAATTTCCTTGAAAGGATGAAGATGGGAGGTAATATTTCAATTTTCCAATTCTTTGTACATTCTCATTTTTATATCTTTGATAATTGAAGAATCTATTTTTTAATTACGTAATAATATATAAATTATGTATTTCAAATAATTATTAGAGGAGTCAATCAAGTCAAATTTTAAATAAAAAAGTTGATTTAATTGATCATTTTAAAGTGTAAATTGAAATACTTAATAATCTTTAGAAAGACTTTGCATTTCAATTGTAGGACTTAATACTCGAAATTCTTGGATAAACTCCTCCAATTAATTGAATCACCCTCTAAAAGATGACTTTGTCATTAATTAATTGGGTATAAGAAATAAGTTGATCAACCTATCAACAAATTGATATTTATATTATCTACCATGGCAGAAAGAGTCAACCAAGTCAAGCAGAAATACCCATGAAGAAATTTTATCTAATCTGGATCGCATGTCTTATAGTATGAAAATGGTTTGTTAATCCTGTTTTTGAGTTTTTCAAATTCCTAAAATTACTAAAAACCAAGACTGAAAAGAATTACAGCTAGGTGGCTATACTATGTCTTCCAGAAATCTACATATGATATAGATTATGGAGGTTCTACTGACAGACATTCCTGTCATCAAACCCGACATAATCTGCTACATTTAGACATTATTCTGGTTTTCTGTTACTGAGTTCGGATTTTTCCTACAAAATCTCTTTGCATAAGTAGCAGGTAACTCCTTTGTTTACGGTGTCCAACGTTCACGGCATTGTCTCTCTCCACGAGTCTTTTCTAAATCTATCAATTCTTCATTACCCTCCGCAATGAGCGATCAAAGGCTTTAGAACTAATCTCCACATTTCTCTTCTCTTGTCTTAGATCCTCTGACCGGCTGGTAATGGATGCTATTATTGCTCAATAATTTTTCTTTTCTCATTGAGATTGACAATTCATATATCCATTACTCGAGAAACAAAAATGGAGACGAAAAGTTCTATCTTGATGCAAAAATATGAGTTGGGAAGATTGCTGGGACAGGGAACTTTTGCCAAGGTTTACTATGCGCGAAGCCTGCAAGCCGACTATGCACGAAACCTGCAAGCCGGCCAAAGCGTTGCCATCAAAATCATTGATAAAGAGAAGGTCTCCAAGAGTGGTTTGATAGACCAAATCAAGAGAGAAATCTCTGTTATGCGTATGGTCAGACACCCCAACATCGTCCAACTCTACGAGGTCATGGCAAGCAAGAGCAAGATTTATTTTGCTATGGAGTACGTCAAAGGTGGTGAGCTTTTCAACAGGGTAGCCAAAGGAAGGCTAAAGGAGGAAGTTGCTCGCAAGTACTTTCAACAACTTATTAGCGCTGTTGATTTTTGCCACAGCAGAGGAGTGTACCATAGAGACCTCAAGCCTGAAAATCTCCTCCTCGACGAAAATGGCAATTTGAAGATTTCAGATTTTGGTTTGAGTGCATTGTCAGAGTCAAGGAGGCAAGATGGTCTCCTCCACACAACTTGTGGAACTCCGGCGTATGTTGCCCCGGAAGTTATAAGCAAGAAGGGTTATGATGGTGCTAAGACCGATATATGGTCTTGTGGGGTTGTTCTTTTCGTGCTTTTGGCTGGCTCTCTTCCTTTTCACGAACCTAACATCATCGAGCTCTATAAGAAGATTACTAGAGGAGAATTCAGGTGTCCCAATTGGTTTCATCCAGAAGTACGCAAGCTTCTGTCAAGAATTCTCGATCCAAGCCCGCGCACGAGAATAACCATCGCGAGAATAGTGGACAATTGTTGGTTTAAGAAAGGATTTAAGAAGATTGATATTCCATCTTCACCTCAAGGTCAAGCCAGAAGCAAGATGATTAAAGATGTTCGGGCAGCTTTTGAGCCGTCATCGTCATCGTCATCATTAGATAGCGAAAGTAGTTCCGAGAACAAGGCTATTGTGGATTCTACAATGCCTGAACAGCCCGTGAAACCAGCCTGTTACAATGCATTTGACATCATATCTCTCTCGAAAGGATTTGACTTGTCAGGTTTGTTTGAGAAAGATAAGGATCAGAAGCTCGAGGCAAGATTCACCACCACTAAACCAGCATCCACTATTGTATCCAAATTTGAAGAAATAGCCATGTCAGAGAGTTTCAACTTGAGGAAGGAAGATGGAACGGTGAAATTAGAAGGCAGCAAAGAAGGAAGAAAAGGGCAACTTGCAATTGATGCTGACATCTTCGAAGTGACGCCATCTTTTTACGTTGTTGAGTTGACGAAAACATCTGGAGATACATTGGAGTATAAGCAATTCTGTAACCAGGAGTTGAAACCTTCTCTCAAGGATATAGTGTGGACATGGCAGGGAAATGAACAGCAGCAAACGTAGACACAACTTGTTCTCTTGGATGGAAAATGATTTCTTCAATTTAAGTCAATGAGACTTCTTCAGGCTGCTTCAAGTTTCCATTTTTATTATTATGTAGTTTTGTTTCCATATGCAAGCAGAAACGGGAATAACAGAGGATAAATCTTAGGTTGATCTGCTACATGTAAACGTCAACAGCAGCCCAGAATAATATGGAAAAAGTGTCTAATAAAATATTATGATTGAGTAGAATTTTAATAATGGATTAAGATGTATTCTTATCTTCTTATAGTTAAGCCAAACTCCTAACAGTTTCAGTTTTTGCTTAATTCCATTATTTTTTTCCTACGAATTGGATTATTTAATTTGTGGGATAAGATATGTCGGTGAAGGATAGGTCGATTGGGTAATTGAAAAGAATGTAAGATCGACTACATCATTCAATAATCAAGCTTTTAGGAGAGGAAGAACAATATTCTTAATGAGAGTGAGTAGGTCGGTATCATAAAGCATGAATCCATTACCAAGTGACTTGGTCATCTTTCTTCTACCTGCTAATTTTGCTTCTAGTGTGAAGCGTATTTTATCTATTCGCGTAGAATACTTTGTAAAAATAACCCATTTTCTTAAAGAAAAATGTATTTCTAATACTTCTTTACCTTTGTTCAATCCCTACAGTATATATTCTTATGTTCGTTATTGGACAAAAAGAATACGCACTATCCTCTCCACACATCATCCTAAAGTAAAAACAATCAATCAGAGTTCTTGTTTAGAACAGTGTGGTTTGCAAGCAACTTGGTGCGGTCTAAATAAAACAATATAAATTAAATTCTATCGAGACCAGCTAGAGACAAGTGCACCCCATCGACAAGTAATATAAATCGGTAAGAACCGGATATCGTATCCAAGGGAAAATTTTCCAACACGTAAGACAATTAAATTAAACAATGAAAAATTACTCAGACGATCTAAAATTGATTGATTTAAAAATAAAATAAAATAAAGTAAGCAAATTAAGAAAATATGAAAAATGCAAAGTATGAATTAAAACGACTAGATTTAATCAAATGACAAAAATCGGTTAAGGTATTAGATTTCAATTAGATTGGACACTAAAAATAAAATTGTAACAGTGGATTGATTTAGGAAATACTTCACTTAAGCTAGTCGAACTCAATGTGCATGACTGTTCCCTTCTTTTCTAAATCCGAATTATCTACTTGGTTCATAGATAATTCGAAGTAAAAGGCATTAAATACAAGAAGCCTAAAATTAAGTTCGTTAATTCTAGGTATCCTCATACAAGATCTTAAGGTTGGTCTACACTTTAGTCTCAAGTATACCGCTTGATTAATTTTCCGACAAATTAAATCCCATTGGTTGTGGCATTTAATCATCTAAAGCCTTAATCTAGGTGATCAAGCTAAATTAAGATTAATTATGCATTCAATCAAGCAAAATCAATACTATAAAAATTGTCTCAATCCAATATCAATCATAACCTTAACCGAAAAGAAAAACTTACTCACACATATTCATCAATGTAACATAAATCATGGTCATAATATATGTTTGCATTGATTAAATCTACACAATTAAAATAAATGAGAAATAAAATATAAATTAAGAAAACAAATTTAAAACACCCCTTTTACGCAGTTGAATTTTCTCTACTCCCTCTTTGCCACTGTAGCTGTTATTCTTCAAAATCACCAGCTGCCAACGTTCTTTCTCTCCACTTGTGTCCCTGTTTTGTTTCCACGTAGCTGCTTGCAAATCTTCACACCACCAGCAGTTTTCAACTTGATTTCTCCACCAGCTGCTACGTTTTTTTATGTCTTTTGCCACTAGTTGTCTGCTGTCTTCGTTCTTCTCTTGCCACACCACCAGCAACTTATTGCCATGCTTTTCTCTCCTAGCTAACGTGTATGTTGTTTAGCTAACGTCTTCTTTTTGTTCTTTTTTGTTCACGTTTCTTTCCTATACAATCAGTTGCCAATGTTTTTTTTCCTCTTTGTAGTGTAACGTTGGTGTAGAGTTGGTGAGTGCTGGAGCAAAAATCCCCACCAACTCAACGTGTCTCCTTTTATTTTCACCCTGCTCCATCCCTCTCTCACGCACACAACTACTCTCCACTAACGCTACTACCTCTCTATTCTCTCAACATTTGCTGCAGCTCTCTCTTCTCTCCATTTTGTGCAGCTCTCTCTTTCACGCTATCTAGCCTCCTCCATGTTGCTACTCACGCTGGCTATTTTTTTGTCCCTTCTTCACGTTGTTTTCTTTTTCTTCTTCACGCCACTTGCTGCCAACTTCTCTAGCTGTCACTTTGTGAGTCTCCACCAGTTGCCAATCATGTTTTTCTCTTCCATTTTTCATGCCTAACTTCAAGCATTTTTCTATATTTTCTGCGCCAGCTGCTTCTTCTTTTCGCCGCCACCTATATTCTTTTGTTTTATGTCCACCAGCTGCTGTTTGCTTGTATAATTCTAGGAGAGTTTTTGAGGAGAGTGGAAGATGTGAAAAAAATGGGATGAGGGTGGCTTGATTTTGGTGTAGTCAAATAGATGCTCTTTTTATTATGTTGTGCGTGAGTGGTGGAAGGATGGTAGGTTTGTCTTCATGTGTAGCTTGGGCTAGATGGAGGCTACTTTGGTTGTAAGTGGCGTGAACAAAGGCTTGTATTTGAGTGGGGGCTGCTTTTGGAGTGGAGTGGAGAATGAGATATTTCAAGGCCAATTTCGATAGTGTATAAAACATAAACGATGATGATTTATGAGCTCAAATTTTATCAGTGTCTTCGTATTTGAGTTAGCTATAATATGAGACTTGAATCACGAGATTTTGCCATCTGAGTCAAAAGTTATGATAAAAATATCGTTGAAAGATCATTCTAGTAATCCAAAATCTGACGCAAATTTCGTTAATTTATTTCTCCTAAATTCCAGCTCAGAAAAATCTGCAATTAGTCCCAAAAACTCTGTCAATGAGTCAAGAATTTAAGTATGAAAGTTCAGAATTTTTGGATAAACCAATCTTGAGATAAAAATCCCACAACAACTAAAGGTCAAATATGCCAGAAACCCAAAAACAGTGCAATTCGAGTCTATTTGTTTCATTTATGCATTTTACGTCAACGAACCTCGAATAATACTAAAACATGATAAACCTGCTATAGATAAACATAAAATGAGCATAAATGACTCTGAATTAAGTCCTAAAGAGCCACTCAAAATGTCCATTAACAATACCCCCACACTTGAATTGTTGCTTGTCCTCAAGCAACTTACTTAGGTCACAACTAACATATTCTGTCATTTTACTTTCAACAAAAATCAAGTGATTGCAATCCCTTAAAATTCGGCAAACTCAAGTATCAAGCTACAACATGTATCATAATATTTTCATCAATGCACATAAACGAAACCAAAAGTAGATATCTTTGATCAAAAGCAAGTATAAAATTAAAATGAACTTTCATCACGGTATTCACTCATATCACTCAAGTGTATAAGGTTTTTATTTCGCTCAAAACTTCCTCTTAGAGATTACACTGCCGTAGGCTTACAAATTCAACTATTTTTTTACTACATAGAGTACATGCCATCATGGATCAAAAAGGGCTTTTACTAAGGGTTGTAATGGGGCTTAGGTTAAGGTGAGATAAAAAGGACAAAGGCTACTCACAAGCATTCACGAAGCACCAAGTAATGTGGGACAATCAAAAAGAACTTTTGAAATGTACAAACAGAAATACAGGACTACAACTACTCATCACTATCAAACGCTATTGTTTTGATCTTTTTCTTCTTTTTGTTTTTTGTTTTTTTTGGTAACAATAAACTTAAAAGAAGATAGTAGTAGCACAAATCAACAACAACTGAGTAAATGTACCTCTAAAACATCTCAGATTAACGTATAAAACAAAAGTCCCTAAGTCAAAGACATTAAATACTTAGTACTTCATTCAACTTGTGAAAGGGTCAGGCTAAAAATTTTTCAGGTTTCAATGCTAAGTGATTAATATGAAAACAACAAAGTTAAAGGCTCAAAGGGGATAACAAGGGAAAAATGACTTAGTAGGTTATTTAAGCTAAAGGTTGAAAACAAAGAAAGCCTTTATCATGTCCATAAAGCATGTAACTAGCAGTATCCAATAGGTTCAGAGCAAGTTCTGAAGGTGATCCACATAGGGAAGCCTCACATATAACAAAGAAAATAAATGACTATGAGATGCAGTCATATAGCTCAAAACCTCAAATGTGCTTAAATGAAAATCCATCAAAACTTTATACATTGCCTCATCACTCAGCATCAGTTATTGACAAAGCTTATGCAACTGACTATCCTCTCAAGCTGTCAATTCCAAGTTCACGCATACAACTCAATTCTCCATCCAACTACTTTGATATAATAGTATGGTCAAATTGGACCCAAATTAGCTACCAAAAGAGTCGCAACCATTCAAGTGTGTATCTATTAATATGAAAACAACAAAGTTAAAGGCTCAAAGGGGATAACAAGGGAAAAATGACTTGGTAGGTTATTTAATACTAAAGGTTGAAAACAAAGAAGGCCTTTATCATCTCCATAAAGCATGTAACTAGCAGTATCCATTAGGTTCAGAGCAAGTTCTGAAAGTAATCCACAGAGAGAAGCCTCACATATAACAAAGAAAATAAATGACTATGAGTTGCAGTCATATAGCTCAAGACCTCACATATGCTTAAATGAAAATCCATCAAAACTTTATACATTGCCTCATCACTCAGCATCGATTATTGACAAAGTTTATGCAACTGACTACTTTAATCAATCCACATGGTTCACTATCCTCTCAAGCTGCCAATTCTAAGTTCACGCATACAACTCAATTCTCCATCTAACTACTGTGATATAATAATATGGTCAAATTGGACCCAAATTAGCTACCAAAAGAGTCTCAACCATTCAAGTGTGTATCTCTCAACATTAACATCGATATCATAAACATCAGTATGCATATAATCTCAAACCCCCCCACACTTAATATGAACATTGTCCCTAATGTTCAAGTAACCAACAATGAAATAGAAAGAGGGGAAAGAGGAAGAAGAAACTTCCCTGAAAAAGAATCGGCCAAGAACTCTTTGTCACCAACCACGCAAACCTAAAGAAAACTCAAACCAACTCAAAGAAATGCATTAATCTAGAAAGAAATGCAAAGGAA